>JASANB010002321.1:0-65467 GCA_030248155.1 Sabatieria punctata
TATATGGCGCTAGGGTTTTGCGAAAATAAAATTGAATCCATTTATAGTTGCCGGAGCACTCACTAAATGGCACTACAAATCTGTTCTATAAAAAACTAGCAATAAGTATGTAAAGTTCTTTGCTCCAGAAGAATTGCGACCTAGCTGTCAATAAAATACGTTTTTACTTACATCAGAGCGAATAATGGCCAAAAATGCATATCTACTGTTTTACTATTGTTACAAGTTTACCATGCTACATATTTCTCGCACGTTTTGCATGGATAACAGCTCACTTCAGAAAAAAAATCTGTCTCATTTTGCAGGTACCCCGGGTACTATAAGTAACTTTTCGTCTCCGTTTATAGTACCCGGGGTACTATAAATAGGGGAGCTATAAACAGCACTATACGGTACAATGGCCATCGGTCCGTCACTTCCCCCCCCGCAAAAAGCGTGCGCACACAAATCCCCAAGAAGTTGGAAAGTTTGAAAATGGGAAAGAAAATATAAAAAAATGGAAAAGACTTCTCAACAATTTGGAAATTCAGAAACCATGCACAAGAAAACCAGTATCACCATCGCCGAAAATTTGTGTCTTTATTTGAAAGTACCTGAGACCTGAACCTGACACCTGGGTACTTTTTTAAAAATGTACCTGAACCTGAACCTGAACCTGAAATTGGATTTTCGAGATACCTCGTACCTGAACCTGGACCCTACACCAGAAATTTGGTGTGGTACCTACCAGCTGTAGTATTGGGTCCACTATGTCCCAATAGGTAACTCTTCCGACCCGGAGCAGCTTAAAAAATCTGCAAACCGCTGTCAATGATTTGCCGTTCTGAATTCATTCGAAAAACTCGAAAAAAGACCATGAGCACATTTTTTATTCGCCAATAGTTGATATTTTTTCAAATTACAGATACGTTTGTTAATGTCTCGATTTGGGCCCGGCTGAGCAAGTAGCTACATAGTGAGTGTCAGTTTCGGTACTGTGTTCTAGTGTTGTTCTGACTACTAGTCAAAAGTCATAGTTAATACTTTTGGTGATATTGCAGTCAAACAGACAGTAACCATAAATTTAAATATGTATTAAAAAGTCAAAAAATTTTCTTGGCTTCACACACAAATGGCGTTTGGAATTTCTGTTTTACGGCGCTGTTTGCCAAGCACGATGTTTTTGTTTCACAATGGCAAATTTTGAAGAGAAAAGAACGATTCTGTGATACTTTTCAGCGGTTAACTACTTTTTATTTTCAGGATAAACGATTTATTGATCTAGTCGCAAGCTTTTCTGGCCGACGTTTGGAGACTAAAACATGATAAATCACTGAAAATATCAATTTGGCTCTGTTTCAAAAAGTAGTCAAAGTAGTCAAACCAGTGCTCGCTCGTCATAGTCAAATGGTTTGACTACGATCATACATGTAACAGGGGGGGGTCTGGGGGGTCTGCCCCCCCCCCGACTAGGCCAGACTCCCCGAGACGATTTCACCGACCCCCCTCCGATTTTTCTGGCAAGTAAATTTTCGAGCAAATTTTTGCAATTTTTTACACTTTCACACACAAAAATTGCCAAAATCGCCTGCAAAACAACACTTTTTAGCTGTACTGTATGTCAGCCCAAATTAGCGATTTTTGGCAATTTTTAGCCAAAAAATTGCGATTTTTTCGATTTTTGAGCGTTTTTTAGTGCCCACCCCCCCTCCCCCCAAAATTTTGGCTCAGACCCCCCCGCCCGGCGCCAGACCCCCCCAACCCCCTCCCCCCATCGGCGGATGACCTGTTACATGTAATGTATGACTACGATGCAGTCAAATTTGACTATCTTGGGTATTGTACTCAAACCAGCGGTAGTCATAGTCATAGTCAAACGGAAATTTTGGTATTGTAACAGCACTACAATGTATGTTCGCACTCTGAAGTACGTGCAGTAGTCAATGTTTTCTATAAAAAAATCGATATTTGCAGACACATAACAGAGCAGTGCGCCCTGAGTGTGGTGGTTCTGTGTCTTCAATCAGTTACCGGCGTCCTGATTCAGGCGCTGCTGGCCGGTTTGGTTTTGGCCAAGATGCTGAGGCCGAAAAAGCGCGGACAGGAAATAATTTTCTCTCGCGAAGCAGTAATTTGCCTGGAAGACGAAAAACTGACGCTCCAGTTCAGAATAGCCGACATCACACTGACCAATATCGTTGAAGCTCACGTCAGGCTATATATGGTCAAGAACTACACTACAAAAGTGAGTAAAACAAAGATCGTCAGTTCAGTAGGGGAAGTGTCCTACTATGGAGCAGTAGAGAAAGTTTGAAATGGTTTTAAAGCCTAATCTACGCTTCAGGAAGGAGTGACGCGCAACGTACGCCAGGTGGACATGAACGTTGGTTTCGATTACGGGTGGGACCGTGTACTATTACTCTGGCCAAATACAGTAACTCACCTAATTGACAAAGAAAGTCCTTTATATGGAGTTACGGAGGAATCGCTGGCGCATGCGCAGTTTGAACTTGTGGCTATAGTGGAGGGCATCGTTGAGGCTACTGGAATGACTTTCCAGGCCAGGACTTCCTACATTCCAGAGGAAATACTGTGGAATCACAGGTACCGTTCTACTTTAATCTTAATACAGTCAAGCTCTTGACCTGTACCGGTACCGTATATGGTACAACAACAGTGGCCGAACGTGGGGTACCATGCATGGTGGTGGTACCATAGCATACGGATGCCTACCATACCAAAATCGTACTAGTACTAAAATCAGTCTTTGAATTTAGTACTAAAGTACATTTCAAAATAGAGCAAATTCTGTGTTTTTTGCGAATAACTCCTTATGGCTGCGTCGGATCGTTTTTTGTCTCATAACCAAAGTTGTAGAGGGGCTCGAGCTCTGTACAATAGTGTAACCTAATCTGCGCAACGCTCCATTGTAACGCTAATTTGCGCAACGGAAAAAAATCAGCTTTTTCTGTAGCTGGGCTGAATGCGATTTTTTCAGTGAATCTGAATCTACAGACCAAGAGGATTCCGAAAATGTACCTATATTTGCCGTAGGTCCAACGGTTCCAAAGTTATAGACCCCTAAATTTCACCAAAAATGCGAAAAATGGCCAATTTTGGCGATTTTCACTTTTCTGGGGGCGGGATTGAAATAACTCGGGACCAACTCAACCGATTTGGCTGAAATTGACATATATGGTGTAAAATTTAGTTTTACATCGATTGAGACACATAAGAACCCTGAAAAATTGACCCTGATACCGTAATCCCGGTTTTTTCAAGATTAGGTCATTTGATTTTTTCTCTGCTAGTATTAGTATGTAGTAGTTTAAGCCCTCCACTGTGCTTAAAAATGTACTTTTAAGTGTTTTGAATCGATCTCAGTCCATTCTGAAGCCATTCGGATACTGTAGTGTGTGGTCCTGGCACGAAAATAACTTTTTGTCAGTTTACATTGTTCCTCCGGCAAAGAAATGACCTATAGAGTAGGCACTAAGGGTTTTCATGGTCAGGGAATCCATTGCTGACATAACTATAATCACTGAAATATTGTATTTTCAGGTCCCAGCACGAAAATTGTTATTTTGCGTTTGTGCATGCCTGGTGCAAGGAAACGCTCTATAGAGTAGGCAATAAAGGTTTTCAGGGGTGGGGAATCTATTTTTGACATAACCATCATCGCAGGCTTACTGTATTTTGAGGTCCCGACGAGAAAATTGTTATTTTTTGCTATTTGGGTGTTTCTGTTGCAAGGAAACGATGAATTGACAAGCACTAAAGGTTGTCGGCATCAGCGAATTCATTCAGGGCATAGCGAAGGTTACTGGATTACTGTATATTGTGGTCCTGGAACGAATGTACAAACTCATAAGTTTGATTACCTACTTTATTTAGCTTTCGCCTGCAATAGGAACACCTAAATTGCAAAAAAATAACAATTTTCTCGTTGGGACCACAAAATGCAGTAACCCAGCAATGATGGTTATGTCAGAAATAGATTCCCCACCTATGAAAATCTTTATTGCCTACTCTATACACCTTCCTTGCACCAGGCATGGACAAACGCAAAATAACAATTTTCGTGTTGGGACCTCAAAATACAGTAATTCAGTGATTATGGCTATGCCAGAAATGAATTCTCCGACCCTGCAAACCCTTAGACCCTACTCTATCCAGCATTTCCTTAGAGCGAAAACCACGTAAACTGACAAAATGCAGCTTTCGTGACAGGACCACACACTACAGTACCCGAATGGCTTCAGAATGGACTGAAATCGATTCAAAACACTTAAAAGTACATTTTTAACCACAGTGGAGGGCTTAAACTACTACATACTAGCAGAGAAAAATTCAAATGACCTAATCTTTAAAAAACCGGGATTACGGTATCAGGGTCAATTTTTCAGGGTTCTTATGTGTCTCAATCGATCTAAAACTAAATTTTACACCATATTTGTGAATTTCAGCCAAATCGGTTGAGTTGGTCCCGAGTTATTTCAATCCCGCCCCCAGAAAAGTGAAAATCGCCAAAATTGTCCATTTTTCGCATTTTTGGTGAAGTTTAGGAGTCTATAACTTTGGAACCGTTGGACCTACGGCAAATATAAGTACATTTTCGGAATCATCATGGTCTGTAGATTCAGATTCACTGAAAAAATCGCATTCAGCCCAGCTACAGAAAAAGCTGATTTTTTTCCGTTGCGCAAATTAGCGTTACAATGGAGCGTTGCGCAGATTAGGTTACACTATTGTACAGAGCTCGAGCCCCTCTACAACTTTGGTTATGAGACAAAAAACGATCCGACGCAGCCATGAGGAGTTATTCGCAAAAAACACAGAATTTGCTCTATTTTGAAATGTACTTTAGTACCATACCAAGCCAAATTTAAAACAGCTCCTTCTATAATATACCATACCATATCAAAATCAAACGCCTTTAGCAGATAATTTTAGTACTAGAATTATGATTTTAGTAAGGCATTTTCATTTTAGTACTAGCTTGTTGGCTATATTTATAACACTTTTCAAACGCGTCAAAACATATTCCCAATCCTTTCTGCATGTTTTGATTCTAAAAAACTCAAAAATGGTGGATTGAGCATGATTTGCAAAGGCTTCTATGACATTATCACAGCAAACTACCACTACTGTACCTAATTCATACCAACCAAATTCAAACTGAATTAGCTAGTACTATGTATACGATATCAAATTCAAAGTTTGAATTTGGTGGGCAGGGCATCCCTGCCTATGTGTGAGTAGGGAACGACCGGAATTCCGATTCCGATTCCGAACTCAGAGGTCTAGGAATTTTTCGGAATTTTGGCCAAATTTTTAGGAAATCAAACACCAATTCTATGCGTACTATTGCGTGTCTTCTTTGCTGTGCAATCGACAATCTGCATAGTTTAGTAATCCATAACCTACTGTAATCCCACTAAGTAAAAAATAAAAGTTAGCACTACTCCGTTGTGGAAGCACCTGAGTCTGAAGAACTCGGAAGTCTTCAAACGCCTCAAAGATTTTGATCAAAGCCAGTGAACGGACGTTTATAGTGGCAAAACACATTTTTGGAAGGCGACAGAAGTCACTTGAAGCCTGAAAACTAGAGTGCGAACAATACCTCAGACCCCAATACCGGAAAGGGGTGTACCAGACCGCACCCCTGGGTACAGTACTAATACATTCTGTATCACTAAAAATGACAAATTTCAATTGAATTACAAACGTTTATCTTAGATAAGAGTAGAGAAATTGCGCTAATTACTGGTGTACTAATTAGAAAAGCGGACAGTATAAGACATTCTTAACCTTTAGTTTATTAACGCAAAAACGGTTTTCTATACCTGCTGTAATCATAGACCAATCTTTTCGATTTTTTCAGGTCAGTTTTTCAGTTCAACAGCGATTTTAGTAGGTCCTAATTAGTATTGGGCATTGGGGCATAAAAAACCCAATACCAAACCTGGAAAACACCCCCAGCCCCAATACACCCACTACTCAATACCAGTTCGCACTCTACTGAAATTGTTGTTTTTAAAGTATAATTTACGCGCTTTGAATTTTACCTATTGATGGTTGGCGATTTTAATGCATTGTTATCATTTGACATGGTGATTTGTACTGGATGTTTGCATGGAATTGTAAAGGATGATTGCGTAAACACTGTTTCTTTGTCAAAAACAGGTTGTTCCAAAATTTTAAGCCGATTTTCAAAAAAGTTCCGATTCCGAAAAATTCCGATTCGGAACTGTATGTACTTGAGTTCCGATTCCGATTCCGATTCCGATCGGACCCAAAAATCCGGTTCCGGTCGTTCCCTATGTGTGAGTTGGTTCTTCCCCAAAAGTTGTAGTAGATTTACACTCTGCTATAATTACATAGTTTAGGCTGGCAGAGGTAGCAATCTTTGACCAAGCACTGGGCCAGTATGCTATATTTTTCGAAGATTTCAACAAAACAGTGCCTGTAGAGAGCAAGCTGATTTTGCCGGTGAAAGACTGTGATTCTTCTAAGTCTGATTTAGATTCAGACCAGTCATAAGCAGCAACAGAGTTCTACTACGTTTATTTGGAATGGTTCATTCACATATGTATGTATAGTATATTATGTACATAGAAAAGAAAAGCTCAGAAGAGTTGAACAGCGCCATAACCGAGTTTTCTGCGTACCAATTTCCTGCCGTCTTCAAGCAACTGTAAGTTTTCTAGTGACTGATTTTTGGTGCTTTTGAACTGAGAGACAATATCGTCGATAGAACGGTTTCTAGTCTCTGAAAAAAGAAGTTAACACAAAAACGATTACTTTTATCAACTTTATACCGGGTAGAAATGCCATCAACACTGCGGTCGTGAGCATCAACGTCACTATGAACGGAACCATACTGAGCACCGGCCCGACCACCTGAAAATAGGACAAAATAGAACAACAATCTAACAAATTTGTACAAAATAGAACAATAATCTAACAAACTTTTACAAAATAAGACAAAATAGGACAAAATTGAGCGAAAGTGGCTATATGTATTTTGACTTCTGCCACTGACACTTTCTGAATCGCTACCAACGGTGCAATTTAGACTTCGGCGCGCTGGCAAAGTGCAGGCACTTTATCAGCAGTCTAAACTGAGTGATTGGTAGTCATTCAGAGGGTGCTGGCAGAAGTAAAAAACCACCTTAAACATGTTCAGGCACTACTACACTACTAAAATGTGGACCACATAGGTGTCGGTATGCATGTGCGTTAAAATAGGACAAAATAGTACAAAATCGAACAGTCACCTGCTGCAGCGGCAGATAGCCAATAGAGATTAGGGTATGCAATCCCCACGTGACCAGCATGCTTACAGTAACGGCCGCCGATCTGTACTGTTGTCCGAACAGTTCGCTGGTGATGAGCCAAGGCACAGGCGAGCCGATACCATAGACGCACATATAGAGCATCAGTACAACTATGCAGGCGTAGGAGGCCCAGCGTAGATTACAGTAGTCTCTGAGCGCGATGAATACGGTAAGCACAGACAGACAGAGACCGCAGCCAATCAGCAGCAACAGCGTCAGTGCCCGTCTACCCCATCGCTCGATGAGATAGATGGAGGGAAGTACGCAGAGGAAGTAGCTTATGCCGCAAGCCAAAGTGGCCAGTTGGGCTGATTGGGGCGATAGATCGGCTTGGATGAAAATATCGGTGGAGTAGAGAAAAACCGCCACCACCCCGGTGGACTGACGCGCCACCATGCAGACTACGCAAATTAGCATCGGAATTCGGAGGTGTCTCTGACGGAACAGGTCGAGCAAGGGGGTGACTGGCTTGAGTAGAGTCTGTAATAAGGGTTACTGTACTTACCTGATGGTTTTGTTATGTGGATTGTACAGGGTTGGCAGAAAAAACATCATTTCAATTTTTAGATTACCGTGTTTATTCGAATAAGCCGCAAGCGGTTTATTTATTTCAGAGTGGTCTGGACATGTGGCTTATTGGAGGGCGCGGCTAATTTATTTCAGCTTGATTTTGGGTATCAAAAAGTGCCAAAACCGTAGGGTTGCGGTATTATTTTTACCAAAACTTGTGGAGAAACTCTAAACGCTTTACTCCTATTGTAATTTTACCATTTAGTTTTACACTTGATGCATGCCTTATGAGGAGACATGGGCAAAGGGGGTCTGGAGGGGGGTTGACCCCCTCAGGCTCTGACCTACCCCCCTCAGCCGGCCGCTATCCCACCACAGGAATTTTTTTGGAAGAATTTTGTATAGAAAATTATGATAAAAATATGCTTGGATTAGGTGTAAATTAGCTCAGAATAGCTTATTTTAACTTAATGAAAAATAAGCCGAAAAACCTTGATTTTAATAAAAAATCGGACATTTTGGCTTACCGCCCCCTCAACCAGCCTTATTGGAATAAACACGCTATTCATTCATTGAAAAACGACTCAAGCAAATCGGTTGAGATTCACCTTCCCAACCAACCTGTAGTACTGTACAGTGCAGTTCGTATAATTCTACAGTAGCACGTAGTAAATAAAATAGATCAACACCGTGTCATTGACGTCTATTTAAAAAAGACCTTCCCAACCAGTTTTACAAGGCCGCTGTCCTAAATTCAATTTCTTCTATACCGTAGTAGCCTACCTTACACTCCAAAGCCTCTTTTTCCAGCGTTTCAAACGACTGCTGCAAATTTTCTCTTCCCAACAGTTTCTCCATCGCATCTCTGGCCTTTTCTCGCTCCCCTCTCGTAATCATCAAAAATCGCGGACTTTTGGGCAGCCACGGAAGTACCAAAACCATCAAAAAGGCAGGAATTCCCACGAAACCGCAAGCTAGCGGCCACAAATTTCTTCCTCCCAAGATCGCCGGCAAGCCAAGAAACAGAGAAAACCAGTCTCCGAATGCGCTGGCTACCTACAAATACAGTAAAACTTCTAATTGTAGCGCCCCTTATGGACAGCCCGAAAATATAAAATAATATTAGCGCTCCCACGCTTTGTTTGTACGTGTTTCCAATGTAGAATACTGTCCCTTTGAGAGAATTTTCTTTGATTAAGCTTGGTCAGACTAAAACTAATATAAAGATTGTTTGTGTTTAAGACAAAAATAATCTATCTGTATTTTCAGAAAAATGAGTCAATGTAGCATTGAAATAATAAACGCGCGCCCCAATATCTCTGTTTTGATTTTGTGGACAAATATCTCAGAAACTAAGCAGGCTATCTTAATAAACGTTACATCAATCTTTCAAGAATTTGTTTATCTTTCATTAAAAATAGGATTGATTCAAATCGTTTGAGAATTGCGGTTGCTAAAAATCTGCTGGGTTGTTTTTTTGGCGGACCCTGTAGCGTGGCGCGGCGTGGCGGAAATTCCTCACCTGATGAGCCGTGCCGGCAGCCCCTCTGTACCTGACCGGACTGATTTCAGTGAAGTACATCGGCGCTAGGCTAGTGGCCAAGCCCAAATTCACTCCCAAGATCAGTCTTCCAAAGATGAGCAGCTCTGGAGACTGGGCCGATTTGGAAATTGCCTCCAAAACGGCACCGAATACATTGACCAGACCGTTAGCTATTAGTCCGTCGCGTCGGCCCAAATTTTCTGACACCGGCTTAGTTAACAGGCAGCCGATTAGACAGCCAATACCGGTACTGGCGCTAACGAACGACCAAAAAAGGGTGAGAGTTGTGTCTGAGAAGCCGGCTCCGTTTGCGCGCGAAGCGTAAGTGGCGTTTACCCACTCTTCCATCACTTGTTGCGGTGGGTTTATGACGCCGAGGGTATAAAATTGAAATGACGCTCCACCGGCTACGGTGATAATTGCCAGCAGGTAGCGACAAGAGAGGGCCATTTTTTGACTGACAGATTGACGCTGGGCCTTGATTAACTCCTTTTAAAGTGTCGGACGGATCTGGCCCAGTTTTGCAAGGACAACTTTGTCTGATGCAACTGGCGAGATGCCAAATCACGTGAAAGGAAGGAGTTTGTGGGTTTTGTGGCCGAATTTTTATTGGTCCTTGAGACAGGGCCGACGATCATTTTCTGATGCAACGCTAAAACAAACCAACTTAATCGGGAAATTAGACCTTCAAATTTAGACAGTGATCGATAAGAATGCGAACACTCGAATACCGTGTACCGAATACCGGCCCCGGCACCCGTGGAAGCGGTGGGTTTGCGGGTTCGAAACCTGTCGAGGCGATGGGAAGTAGTCAACACAAAGCCCAACCCAGGCCATCGAAAGTCAGCAATGGCAAGTAGATAAATGGGGACTAAACCTTAGCTGTCTTGCACACACCGACAGCAAAAGGGGAGGGTTGTTGTTAAGGAGGCTGCCGGACCTTCTGTCTCTTCCTGCTCTATAGCAGTTGGCTACTCCTAGTCCAAAGGACAAAAAGTTACAACAACAACCGTGTTTATTCCCGCCGCGCGCGACTAATTTATTTCAGAGTGGTCTGGACACGTGGCTTAATAGAGGGCGCGGCTTATTGGAGGGTACTGCCATATATGGTACCGGTACTTAGGGTAGTGGCACCATATATGGTACCCCACGTTCGAGGCCTGCGGTGGTACCATATAAGGCACCGGTAACATGTATGGTGCCGGTACCATGTATGGTACCGTACCCCTACCCATGGCCATGGGTGCCGGTACCTATGTAGGGTAGTGGTACCATACATGGTTCCCCCACGTTCAAGGCCTGCAGTGGTACCATATAAGGTACCGGTAACATGTATGGTGCCGGTACCATATATGGCACCGTACCCCTACCCATGGCCATGGGTGCCGGTACCTATGTAGGGTAGTGGTACCATACATGGTTCCCCCACGTTCAAGGCCTGCAGTGGTACCATATAAGGTACCGGTAACATGTATGGTGCCGGTACCATATATGGTACCGTCACCATATATGGTACCCCTACCCATGGCCATGGGTGCCGGTACCTAGGGTAGTAGTGCCATGTATGGTACCCCTACCCCCATAAGCGGCGCCCTCAAAATAAATAAACACGGTATAGGAGCACAAACCCAGAATAAAATGTGCTACTACTTGTGGGTATTTTCATTTTCCTTAGTTTTGTTTACTCAGCTCAGAGTAAGGATGCTGCGCTGGCTGCCCTGTACAAAAACAATAGTATACCGACTATGCGATGATTACTGCGAAAATGAACTATTGGTGTTTGTTTAAAGAAAAAGGGCACCGTTTAGTGTGTTCTTGGCACGCTGATACAGTTTTTGTTGGTCTTCGGATCTCACGGTCGCACGGCCGTACAGTTCTGAACTTTTTTGGCCTTCCTTCACGTCATTTGGACGACCTCCAAAACTAACCGAGTCGCCATTTCTCGCAGAAATTGCCTACTCTGTTTAACGCAAGCCAAACGCCGATAAAGTTCACGGAAAAGGCGTGGCCGCCAATCAATAAAAGGTTGATAGTGTCCACTCGATATTATCAAAGTTTTCTACCTATAAGACAGGGTCTTTTAACCGGAAAATGCCTGAATTTGGGGTCACATTTTTGCACCAGTTATAAGAGCCGGGTCTTGTAGGTGGAAGATCTATATTTTACAATTAAAGCTCGATGTTCTGCTTGAAAAGCATGAAATACACTGGTTTTGATCTTTGCTACAACTGACTGTACGTTTAAGTCTGAATAGCTCAGTTTTAAACAAGTTTTGAAAACTTAGGCAACTTAGAGGCTCGAATATGCCTTCTATAAGACCAGCGTCACTAACTCAGTATTTGAGAAAGCTAGCCAGTGATTAGGAGCGTACAGAAGCGACAAGCATAAAACTCAAGCTGAACTAGTATAGCAAATTAATTTAATGTCACATATCTGTTGGTGTCATAGAGATCTTTTGCTAGTAAGCAAAGGCAGTTTATTCTCGATGTCGTAGTAAAACGCAGTCAACACTGTAACTACTGTAATTACAGTATGCAAGTAGAGACAAGAGAGAACCTTCCGTTAATACTGACCAAAAGACGTTGGCAGGTAAAGCACAGACCAAAATCATAACAGAGTATGTATATACAGCACAGTGATTTTAGAAAGGTCTATTCCTTCCTACAGAAATACGACAGATTTGCTTTGACGCTCGAAAGATACAGGGTGTCTCAAAAAAAATGATCACATTTCTTTTTACTGCCATTTCCGCAAATTTTGACCAAATAGACTGAAATTTGGACCATAGGTGCCACAATTCGGGGAATTTTATGTGTTAAAGTTTGGTCCACTAGGCTTGACTCAAACCCGAGAAATTTCAAAAAAAGTGAAATTTGGTAATTTCAATAGTGAAAGCCGGTCACCGAAAAATGAAAACATTACATTATCGCCTAAACTCTAACGATAGCGTTGGAGTTCATGCGTCAACTTTTCACACACGAATTACCCTGAACTTCTGCGTTTACTCTCCAAATTTCATCCAATTCCGCCAAAAATTAGAAAAGATACAGGAAAAGGAAATGTTTCCATTTTTCGGTGACCGGCTTTCACTATTGAAATTACCAAATTTCACTTTTCTTGAAATTTCTCGAGAATTAGTCAAGTCTAGTGCACCAAACTTTAACACATAAAATTCCCCGAATTATGGCACATACAGTGTATGATCCAAATTTCAGCCTGTTTGGTCAAAATTTGCGCAAATGCCAGTAAATAGAAATGTGATCATTTTTTTGGTGACCAGCTTTCACTATTGATTTAACAAATTTCACTTTTTTTGAAATTTCTCGTGAATGAGTCAAGCCTAGTGCAGCAAACTTTAACACATAAAATTCCCCGAGTTTTGGCACCTATAGCCCAAATTTCAGCCTATTTGGTCAAAATTTGCGGAAATGGCAGCAAAAAGAAATGTGATCATTTTTTTTGAGACACCCTGTAGTATCCAGTGCTTCTTAGGAAAGATCCATGCTTGCCTGGTTCAACCACCCAACATTGTTGGCTAAAAAGGCAACCTTATTAACTCTTTCGAATCAAGTTTTTACGGAAATGACATTCATGTACAATACATACCAACTAACAGTACATAGAATATATTATTATTGTCATTCATGTAAAAGGCATCCACCGACGGAAGTAGGGTTAGGGGTAAGCAGCAGGCCGGGGTATCGGCGCAAAAATGGGTTGGGTTTGGCAGTGAAAACATACGTGTACATGTGCCGGAAAAATCCTGAGCGGGTAGAGGGTAGAGTATGTATGTGCTTTTTTGTCGGCAGGGGGTCTGGAGAGCACAAGATTGCTTTGATCGCCAAAAGTTTAGAGGGGGGTATGGACCGTCGAGGGTGGTTTTGACCCAAAATTCTGTTTTTCCCAAAAAGGTCGCCAAAATTTTCGGAGGGAGTATGGCTGCCTGAGGGCAGTGGCGTATCCAGGGGGGGTGTAGGGTGTGTACACCCCCCCTTTGCGGTGGAGGTAGGAAGAAAAAGTCTGTCAAAAATACAAGACACTAATGAATTATGTACTAAAACTGTTTATTTTGTGCTCAGAATGCCTTCTAAATGCATTTTTGAAGGCCAAATTTTCAAAATTTTCTCGCCCTGGTCGGGCAGAAGCCCAACCAGGCCATTATAAACTACTAAAACTTGTAATTTCCGTTTTAAACGCGTTTTTGAAGGCTAGTTTTGCTAAATTTTCTTACCCTGGTTGGGCAGCAGCCCAACCAGGCACTTTCAAAATTTTACACCCCCTTTCCAAAATCCTGGATACGCCACTGCCTGAGGGAGGGGTGTACTACTTTGAAAAGCGGGACACTATAAGAAATTCTACTAACTATTAGTTGATTAACGCAAAAACAGCTTCCTAAAGCTAATCATCGATCAACCTTTTCGATTTTTCACGATTTAATTTTTCAGGTCAACATAGATTTTTTTCGATTTTCACAGGTTCCCAATTAGGGATGGGCACGAAAATTAATTTTCGTACTAGTACGAAAATTAAATCGAGGATTTTTAAATTTCGTATCGAATACGAATACGAAAATTAGAGAAATATTGAAACGAAAATTAAACGAATACGAAAATTAAATACAGCTAATACGAAAATTAATTTTCGTTACGAATTTTAATTTACGTTTCACATATAGCTAGCAATAAATCAGCTGAATTATTAGCTATTTAACGGATTCCAAACATACATTGTACAAAAGCATTTTCACTGTATCAATGCAATGTCCAAACCAAAGCATTTTTGGGGTTGTTGAACTAGTATTATAGAAAGCATTTTTAACTTAGTTAACCCAAGGAACTTGTTCATCTTGCTGCGAGTACCTGGCACTGTTTAGTACAATCGTACATGCACTTTCTTGAGTCAGTATTTTACACACACAACGCTTGACTGTCCACTTAGGGAGAATCTCCTGTCTCAAAGCGCATACTACATACATTGTAGGTACCTGCAATGAACGTGTATGTGCAATATAAGCATGCAGGTGATCAAAATTAATGATTAAAACACGCTAAAGTTAGCGAGAAATCGAGCTCTACAGAATTTGTGCATTCAGAACTGATATGTAAGGCTTATTTTAATGCTGAAAGGCCTAAACTGGGTCCCTACTTGCAGTCTAAAACCTACCGTCAAAATACGAAAATTAATTTTTGTGGAACAAAATGAACTCGTATCGTCGTAACGAAAATTAATTTTCGTACTCGTACGAATACGAATTAGGCATTTTGATTTTCGTATCGACTAACGAATACGAAAATTAAAATCGGCAAATATTGATTTAACGAATACGAAATTCAAACAGATTTAATTTTCGTGCCCATCCCTATTCCCAATTAGTATTGGGTATTAGGGACAAAAACCCCAATACCTCGAGAAACACCCCAATACACCCAATACCAGTTCGCACAATAAAGGCCATTCAGAATCCACTCGGTTTCCGTTTTGTGCAAAATGTTTCGATTTTCTTAGATCCGTTTGTTTCTAGCTACCGTACTTGACATAGTCTTGGGGTCTTTCAACACGAAAACATGAGATACTACGGTAGCAATTTACAGATTTTCTGAGAAAAGATTCGGCAATTGTGGGACACTACCCCCATTAGCGGAAACCCACCTATTAACTAAAGACCAAGATTGAATCTAACTTCATCCTAAGGTTCATTCATCCCGAACCTACGTAGAAGCCTAAAACCTGATCACAGAAGCCCTCGGTTCCAAATAAGTGGGGGATAGTGTCACTCTATCTAAATCGAATAATCAGCGCGTCATGCATAAGTGAAATTCACGCCGCTTCCCTCGCAATTCGGCAGCCAAACCTAGCTTAGCCTGTACAGCCTGTAGATGTGACCTGAAAAAACGTTACAGTTCTCTTGTTCATCACCTAGCTGAGCGATGCAGTCAGCATCGTTGACGGTTTCAACTACCATTCGATGCCATCTAGTGAAAGAAGCAGAACTTTGCTGGTTGCCAACATTGGCCGATTTGACCTAAACCAATTTGCTTTGCTGCGTGATTGCATTCTTTGCAAAAACACCTCCATTACCCAACGGTAATAGCTAGCGAGATTGCGCTCAAAGGAGGACAAATCGACCCAATGCGAGGGCAGCAAAGGCAGCTTTGAGGCGTCCTGACTTTCGTTGATTGTTAGCAACTGCTGCAAGAATAATTAATTACTAATCTATATCTTGACAACGCACAGGGTGCCCCTAAGATACTGTAGAATGTTGGCCAAAAAAGACCATTTTTCGAGTTTTCCGAATAAAATTTCAAATGGTCGCCATTCTGTCAATTTTCAACCGAATCAAAACGTTTTTGGCACGATTATTATTATTTGTTAAGAGTTTGTTTTGGCCAAGTCCTAGCCTGCTAGACTTCTGTAGCCTGGAGTTAATGCCGTTACGAAACGAACTAACCTCAATTTTTGAACATAACTACAATATCTCACGAACCCCAAATTTTGCAGGTTAACCAATCTTTATACAGTCAGACTCTTAACGCCGTTTATGGCACCGACACCATATATGGTACTCCAACGTTCGGCGACTGTGGTGGTACCATGTCACCATACACTATATGGCCATGGGTGCCGGCACCATACATGTACGTATATGGTACGAAATCTGAACAGAGTGGTGCCATTATATATAATATATATATTATATATACCATTATATTATTACCGGTACCGGTACCAATGCGAAGATTGGGGTACCATATATGGTACCGTACCACCACAGGCCCCGAACGTGGGGGTACCATATGTGGTACCACTACTCTAGGTACCATATATGGTGTCCGTACCATAAACGGCGTTAAGAGCCAGACTGCACAAGAACCGGATCTTATAACTGGTGCAAAAATGTGACCCCAAATTCATGCATTTCCGGTTGTAACACCCGGTCTTATACTGTATTTGGAAAACTCTGGTACTGTAGCTCGAACTCAACCAGCTTGTAGACATCATCAGCAGAGATTAGCATGTGAGGGAGAAGAGCCTTGAGTGAAGAAGCCACGTAGAACCAGCCTCGTTTCAAGGTCTCGCATCCGTGCGCTGACAGTAAAGCTGCTGTTTGCATGAAGAACGGCGAGTCGCAGACGACCGCTACTAGAAAGCCAGACAACACGTTCTATGTACCGGAGAGTGCTGCATAGGGTACCCCTCCAGATAGCGTACCCGGGGTACACTAACTGGCACTTAGTGCCGGATTGTGTACCCGGGGTACACTATTTGGAGACAGGTTTTATGTCATGGGTGTCAAAAATTTCCAACACTACGGTAACTTTAAAGCAGGTCTACATATATATTAGCTCATTTTCAATCGTTTTTACTAACGCAAACCTCACAAGAATGAAAACTTTGACCAAGCAGTCTCATTTACATGGCAGAAACAGTAATCTGGATTGGAAAACTGCATTTTTGCTCAGAAATCGTGAAAATAAGCAGTTTAACAGTGTTTGGCTAAGTGCCAGTTAGTGTACCGGGTACACTAACAGGATCTGATTTTTGTTGCGTAAAATGCTAAGTGCTGGTTAGTGTACCCGGGTACCCAATGCAGCACTCTCCGGTACCACTTGAAAAAAGAACCTATACTTACAAACAATCATACATGTAACAGCTCCGGTCCATAGGGGGTTCCTCAGGTGAGGGGTCGAGGGGGTTTCGCCAAGAGGGGTTTGTCCAAAAGTTCAAAAAGCTCCAAAACGCCTGGAAATGCGTTTTTAGCATGTTTTTTTTCAGTAAGGACGCTAAAAATCGCTATTTTAAGCTGCCAAATAGCGTTTTAGAGCTAAAAACAAGCAAAAAATGAGAAAAAGGGCTTCCAAAAACACCGATTTTTCTTAAATATCAGCAGTAGAAACGCCAATTTCGGTTTCCAAAGGCTTTTCAAGCGAATTTTAGGCTAAAAATTAGTGATTTCTGAGCCACTTTGTTAGTACTGGAGCCACCACTAGTACTTGTACTTTTGGGTCGGGGAGTTCCTGAACCTGTCTCGAGGGTGAGGGGGGTTTGGCCTTTCCAGCAGGGGGTAACACCCAAACCCCCGGTACATGTGTGCAAACAATCAACCATTTGTCTATGCGAAATTTAAACAAAACTTCGTCTGCGTAAGAACTTGTTACATGTAACGTTCCAAATGTGCTAAGTGATACACACACCGTACACAGTTCTGAGGGGCCCGTGCCACTCCACCTGCTGGGGGACCCACCAGACCTGTACCAGTATCGTAAAAACGCAAATTTGGGCTCAAAAACAGCTAAAAAGTACAGTTTATAGAGGTAATTTTTTAACAATTTTAGCATCTGAACTTCTAAAAAAATTACTTGGCAGAACAATCGGAGGGGGTCGGAAAAGTCTCGGGGGTCTCTGTACATGTACGTATCGGCCCCCCCCCTCAGTAATGATTTCGCGAACCCCTCCACGTAATTTTTGCTCGGCCCCTAAGTCTTTAACAAGACTGACTGCAATACCGTAGGCCGAGGGGTCCATTCTAATCTGGTAGAGTAGTTGTGTCTGAACTTCAAGTGGGTCTTCGGTGCGGTAGAGCAGTTCAACTTGACAGGAATTGATTTGCAGGAAGTCATTCCAAGCTGCACACTGCTGCAATTGGTTCAAAGCCCCGCGCGATTCAAGCAAAATCACCAGGTGAGTGATTGGCAGCTGTAAATTACCAATTACTGTATAGCACAATATACAGATTGTCTCAAAAATGATCACATTTCTTTTTACTGCCATTTCCGCAAATTTTGACCAAATAGGCTCAAATTTGGATTATAGGTGCCAAAATCGGGAATTTTTCGTGTTAAAGTTTGGTGCACTAGGCTTGACTAATTGTCGAGAAATTTCAAAAAAAGTGAAATTTGGTAATTTCAATAGCGAAGAAAAAACGTTACATTACATTATCGCCTAAACTCTAACGATAGCGTTGGAGTTCATGCGTCAACTTTTTACACACGAATTACCCTGAACTTCTGCGTTTACACTCCAAATTTCATCCAATTCCGACAAAAATTAAAAAAGATACAGGAAAAGGAAATGTTCCCATTTTTCGGTGACCGGTTTTCACTATTGAAATTATCAAATTGCACTTTTTTTAAAAATTTCACGGGAATGAGTCAAGCCTAGTGCACCAAACTTTAGCACATAAAATTCCCCGAATGTTGGCACCTATGATCCAAATTTGAGCCTATTTAATCAAAACTTGCGGAAATGGCAGTAAAAAGAAATGTGATAGCATAGACTAAAATTAGCAGAAAACACGTAGGTACATCTTTGAGCAGCTGCAAACTTTGCCTAATTAGGCTGTCGTTGTAAAACGAATAACCGACTTCAACTCCGAGAAGAGGTTCAACCGGTCGAAGTGAGGTGAGAAAGTTTTCGAAGCACCAGTCTGGATTCTTCGGCACCTAAAATCGCCTCGTCATTTACTGACACATCCAACGAAAGTGGATGTTGGGTAGATTTTGAGCCAGAAATGCTGGAAAAATCAAATCTTTCAATGTCTAGTGCTTGAAAGCTTGGAAAGCATTGAAATTTGGTTTACTTAGGCCATTTTAAGCTTTAATGAGGATGTTTACTGCTTATACAGTGGCGTATCCAGGGGGGGTGTAGGGTGTGTACACCCCCCCTTTGCGGTGGAGGTAGGAAGAAAAAGTCTGTCAAAAATATAAGAAACAAATGAATTATGTACTAAAACTGTCTATTTTGTGCTCAGAATGCCTTCTAAATGCGTTTTTGAAGGCCAAATTTTCAAAATTTTCTCGCCCTGGTCGGGCAGAAGCCCAACCAGGCCATTATAAACTACTAAAACATGTAATTTCTGTTAATTTTAAGCTCGGAATGCGTTTTAAACGCGTTTTTGAAGGCTAATTTTGCTAAATTTTCTTACCCTGGTTGGGCAGCGGCCCAACCAGACACTTTCAAAATTTTACACCCCCCCCTTTCCAAAATCCTGGATACGCCACTGCTTATAAATGTAGAAAGAACATACAAATTTAGGACTTATCGACTTTTGCTGGTCAAATACACACAAAAAATACACATTTCCAGTGGTCATGTGTATACACATTCAAAAAACAATGTGTGTTTTTGTGTACGGTAAATGTGTGTGTATACACAGTAAACATATACAGTAGCAATAAAAAGAATAGCTGGACCCAGTAAATGTGTTGATTGGTCAATTAGCCAATTGTTCTGTTACAAGAAATGCCACGCCATGTACTTTAAATGGTTAGTCCTAGCATTTCTGTTCGATTTATCGAGGTTCGACTGTATTGTACAGTACAGTGATACGATGTGTCTTAACAAAATTCAGTTCACTATCTGTACCTGAACAGTCGTGAAGGAGTCAAAAGACAGAACGGTTCTACAGTCATTCTCGGAGCTCTGAAACAACTGGCATTGCTGAAATCGTCTACAGTACGTACATACATAGTTGGGCACTTAACGCCATATAGGGCACTGGAACTTTGGGTAGTGGTACCATACATACCGTATGTGATGAAGAATGAATTATGTACTGTACGTGTTTCTCATTCTGTGTGTGTGTATTGTGCTTTCTCACCGTACGGTCTTCTTTTATTGTGTCTTCGCTCCGTGTCTCAATCCTAGTAAAGACACTAGTAGGATTGAGACACGGAGCGAAGACACAATAAAAGAAGACCGTACGGTGAGAAAGCAAAATACACACACACAGAATGAGAAACACGTACAGTACATAATTCATTCTTCAGTATGTACGTATATGGTCAGACAGCCGGCACAGTTGGTGTAGTGGTTTAGGCCGCAAAGCCACTGTGCGCGTGCTCGTGCGTTCATCCACTCGGTGGGGCAACTTTCTTGTCGCAAAGAGTTGTTGGTCGGCACAAAGCCCAAAAGCTGGTGACAGCGAGTAGGTAAATGGGAACCGACTGGAGCTGCCTAAGCACCTAAAGCTACTATAGCAACCACACGTGTGTTGGGACAGCTACCACTGACACCGAGCATGTGTTTAGGCTAGTAGCGAAGGAAGGGCAGGATGTGGGCATACATGATGGGCCCGTGTGGCCTAACGCAGGGGCTACGGCCCCGCCCGGACAATTCATCCATCCGGTATCAAAATACATGGTCCCACCACAGCGGCCGAAGGTAGGGAAACTATATATGGCATGGCACCATACATGTAACAGGGGGTCGGTCTGGGGTCTGCCCCACCCGACTTATGCCAGACACCCCCAGAGACGATTTTTACGCCCCCCCCTCCTTCCGATTTTCTGAGCAGAGTTTTGCGATTTTTTACAATTTCAGAGTCAAAATTGCCAAAATCGTCTGTAAAACAGGACTTTTTAGCTATATTTGAAAGTCAGGCACTTAACGCCGTTTATGGTACCGACACCATACACTGTATATGGTGCTGGTACCATATACATTGTATGGTACCGGTACCTAGGCTGTTGGCACCATATCCATATATGGTACCCCCACGTTTGGAACTTGTGGTGGTACCATGTACCTTTCTTACCCCTACCTTAGCATGGGTACCATCGGTACCGGTACCATATATGGTACCACTCGTTCAGATTTCGTACCATATAGTAGTGGTACCATATATGGTACCGGCACCCATGACCATGGGTACGGGTACCATATATGGTACCACCACAGTCCCCGAACGTGGGGGTACCATACAATGTACGTATAATGTTACCGGTACCATAAACGGCCATAAACCATTTAAAGGGCCTATCCTGCAATAGCAGTTTTACCGTCCTGTTCTTATGAATAAACGTTTTCAATTCAAAAACGGTGTTAGTGCCAGACTGTTTGAGGCCAAATTAGCGATTTTTAAGCGTTTTTTTATGCCCAACCCCCTCCTTGAATTTGGGCTCACCCCACGGCCGGCACCAGACCCCTCACCGTTCGTCGGATGACCTGTTACATTTATGTCTGATACCACTGCCGTAAGTACCGGCACCACAGATGCCGCGGAGTGCCTGAGTACTGTGCGTACCACAGTACTTGAACTGTCGGAAAGGACAGTGGAATCAACAAACAAACAAACAAACAAACAAACAAACAAACAAACAAACAAACAAACAAACAAACAAACAAACAAACAAACAAACAAACAAACAAACAAACAAACAAACCACAGAGTTGGCGTAGGCTTTCCGACCGATTTTCAGCGCACTGCCACCTCCAGACAATCTTCTTTTGCGAGCACTACGTGTTATAGTCTTGTATGGATCCTCCATCTCCGGCTAAAATCAACTGACTGTAACAATATTAAAAAATCAGCTAAAAATGCAAATAGACCTTTGAATTGTTGTCTTCCAAATCAACTGCCTTCTAAAATTTAAACTTTTAGGACCTTGCACTTGAAACAAATAGACCTGCAGTTATTTGCATCGAAATTGTAAATGAAAATACTGTTTCGCGTAGAAATCAGAGTTGTTGGTTACTTTTTACAGTCAGGCACTTAACGCCGTTTATGGTACCGACACCATATAAGGTGCCGGTACCATATATGGTACCGGTACCTAGGGAACGACCGGAATTCCGATTCCGATTCCGATTCCGATCGGAACTGGCAGTTCCGATTCCGATTCCGAACTCAGAGGTCTCGGAATTTTTCGGAACTTTTGCTAAATTTTTTGGAAATCAAACACAATTTCTTGCGTACTATTGCGTGTCTTCTTTGACAGACAAAGGTCAGTGGACCTTGGAAGAAGCTAGCACAGGTCAGCTAAAGATAATGTAAGAACAATTGCTAGGTAAAAAGCTGCTTCAGTGGGCTCGCAAGTAGACCTAATTGCGGTCATAGTTAGTAGTCTTAAAATTTCTCGATTGAGAATATGGTGTCGTAGTTTGTAGTCAATTTGTAGTCAGCAAAATTTTGAGTAAAATTATCAAGTTTTTAGGTTTAGGATATAAAACAAGAATTTGAAAATCTAAAATAGTGAACCAAACAAGGGAGAGGTAGACATTTAAGGAATAACATATACTTTTGTACAAGGTGTGATGCCAAAAATGCCTGTTAATTTCCACTACGAAAGTTTTAAATTTAGGATTAGCTTCAAAATACACGGTTTTCTTGTTTACAACTTCAAAAGATATATTTTCGTTATTTGAGTCACTAAATCTGAATATGTAGTCGTAGTCAATTTGTAGTCTGGATGACGTCTTAAACCCCAAAAATTAGTAGTTAGTGGCTAGTAGTTAGTAGTCACTACAAAATAGGTCTACTCGCAAGTACCTATCTGCTCCCATTGGTACCATTGCCAGTGAACAGACGTTTAAAGTGGCAAAACACATTTCGGAAGGCGACAGAAGTCACTTGAAGGCTGAAAGCGTTTAAGAATTGTTGTTATTAAAGTATAATTTACGCGCTTTGAATTTTGTCTATTGATGGTTGGCGATTTTAATGTATAGTTATCGTTTGACATGGTGATTTGTACTGGATGTTTGCATGGAATTGTAAAGGATGGTTGCGTAAACACTGTTTCTTTGCTAAAACAGGTTATTCCAAAATTTTAAGCCGATTTTCAAAAAAGTTCCGATTCCGAAAAATTCCGATTCGGAACTGTACTTGAGTTCCGATTCCGATTCCGATTCCGATCGGACCCAAAAATCCGGTTCCGGTCGTTCCCTACGGTACCTTAGGTAGTGTACGATATGGTACCGGCACCTTATATGGTGTCGGTACCATAGACGGCGTTAAGTGCCTGACTGTTTTAGCAAAATCAAACCACAAAATATTATCACTGCTAACTAATTAAAGAAACGAAAATCCTTAGTACTAACAGGAAACAAAATTCTACCATACCTCGTTGCGAGCCAGATTGCGTAGACCCAAAGCCATCAGTTTTTGTTGGAAGTTGTCATTCGGTTCTAGCTCCCCCATCGCACACTCAACAGCAATTTTTATGTCCTCATCGCTGTATTTGCTGCGATCAGCTACTTCTGCGATACTTCGAGCGGCCGCTTCAAACGGTTCTTGCTAAACAAATCCAAAACAACTCTCTAAGATCGGGAGAAAAATTGAAATTTCCGGCTGATGACATGTATGTCGTAAACTACCTTTTGGATCTGCCAAGAACAATCCAACTGATTTTTTACTGTCTCAACCGATTTGAATGAAACTTTTTTGAATGAAAGACAAATATATTCTTGCAAGATTGGTGAACTTCTGTTTAAGATAGTCTGCTTTAGTTATAGAGATAATTTCTCCCAACCTAGAAACATTGTGCAATGAACAAATTCTTTGCAATACATAATAAAACAGATTGCTACTGCTAAGGCATAACGAGAATTTACTAGTCTGTGTGCCATCAGTAAAGCGTCGTCATGGTAGCCCTTAGCAGTAGGAATCTGCTTTATTACAAAGTGCTTTGGAACTAGAGTGCGAACAATACCTGAAAAACCCAATACCCCAATACCCAATAACTCGCAAACACTCCAATACCCAATACCAGTTCGCACTCTATTTGGACCAATAAAAATCGATCTTACCAGATACAGCGGTATCTGAAAACCACACCCTCCTTCTTCCAATAGAAGAATGGTGGCAACAGGCGATCGTTCGGGCGAGACCTCTGTGGATGAAGAAGAAGAAGAAGAAGACATGGTGAGAATGACAAACAACCGCTGACTGAAGCGCAAAGGAACAGAATTGAAGACTGTTGAGCGCCGCCACGGCCCCAGATAGACAGACAGGCAGAGGACACAGACGGCAAGAGCCCAGATAGCTGCACTGGTGAATTTGTGCGCGCACAATGGGGCCGCTCGACAGGAAACACCTGTGCTGTGAAGAAATAAAGAAATATTGTTAAGCGCGGTAGCGCGCGAGACCTTTCTTTCTTCTTCTTAGCAATTCGTTTTCAAAATAGTTTACGGTTTGATCGATCTGTCTTTTGACGACTTTTTTCAAAGACCCCTCCTTTGCACTACACGGGGCCACGTAGTGTTGTTATGACTACTAGTCAAAGTCAAAGTCATAGTTAATACTTTTGTGATATCGCAGTCAAACGGGCAGGTAGTCAAAGTCAAAGTTTGACTACCTTCCTTACCATAAATACGTAGTCAAACGAAGACCAGGTAGTCAAACCGTTTGACTATGACTACATTTTGTTAAAAGCAGCAGGGTTTTCACCGGCATTTTACCGCTTTTTTTTGCTGTTCGCAGCAAAATACTTTGCAAACTTGTCACTCTTCAAAGAACTTTAGAACACCAGAACCAAACACCCTGTTTTCAAAAAGTTTTGAAGCAATGAAAGGTGTCAGTCAATGAATCTCTAATTGATGCAAGTTTTTCCGTGAGGTGGGGTACATACCTATGTATATATGGCCAGTGGCGTACCCAGGGGTGTAGGATGTGTACACCCCCTTTGCAGTGGAGGTAGGGAGGAAAAATTAGACAAAACTGTCTATTTTATGCTCAAAATACCTTTTAAATGCGTTTTCGAAGGCTAAATTTTCATAAATTTCTCGCCCTGATCGGGCAGAAGCCCAACCAGGCCACTTTAAAATACTAAAACTTGTAATTTGTGTTACTTTTACGCTCAGAATGCTTTATAAACACGTTTTTGAAGGCTAATTTTGCGAAATTTACTCGCCCTTGTTGTTGTTGGGCAGCGGCCCAACCAGGCAACTGCAAAATTTTACACACTCCCCTTTGCAAAATCCTGTGTACGCCACTGTATATGACATACTGTACGAACAGTAAAATACATCTCTAAAACATGTTTTGCGCAGCAAAGAAGAACATGAGTTGAGAGAACTCAACAATGCTCATGGTTTGACATGCAAAAGGCGTTTTGTTCTAGTTTTGCGGCTATTTTTCTCGGCATCTGTCTCGAAAATTTCAATAGAAAAACAATGATGCACTCATGCCCTCAATTTTGCACAATTTAATTCGAAGTAAAGGATTTATGAGTGCAATCGCAATCATTTTAGGTGACTGAAGCTTACAAATCGCCGAAAATTTCAATTTGGCTCTGTTTCAAAAAGTAGTCAAAGTAGTCAAACCAGTGGTCATAGTAGTCAAATGGTTTGACTACGATATAGTCAAATTTGACTACTCTGGTATTGTACTCAAACGGGCGGTAGTCATAGTCATAGTCAAACCGAAATTTTGGTATTGTAACAACACTAGGCCACTCTCAGAAACTGTCTCTTCCTTCTTTGGGAAAGAATTTGGACTGTCGAAAACACTTTTTCTCGATGAGGGTGATACACATCTGGAATTCCTTACCTAACGATATTGTAGAATCTAGAAATTTGACGATTTTCACGGAGAAACTAAAAAAAATAGATCTTTCAGGCTTCCTCCTATTTCAGTAAAGGGTGCACCGTTCTTTTTAGACATTGTGCATCCTGTTGCCCACTAACACTCTTTCTGCGCTGTTTATTTACTAACATGTTGTCTTGCTTGGGCGACAAATAAAGTTCAGTTCAGTTCAGTACTTGAACAACAGTAGAACCTACCGGAGTTTTGCACCTATAAGACCGGGTCTTATAACGGGAAAATGCCTAAATTTGGGGTCACTTTGCACTAGTTATTAGACCGGGTCTTGTACATAGGTGGAAAATCTATATTTTACAATTAAAACTCGATGTTCTGCATGAAATGCATGAAATACACTGGTTTTGATCTTTGCAACAACTGACTGTACGCTTAAGTCTGAATAGCTCAGTTTTAAACAAGTTTCGAAAACGTAGGCAACTTATGCAGCAGGCAGCAGCTATCTAAACTACTGTTGATCGGGTATACCCATACCCATACCCGAAACTGGGTATTTTTGAGCAAAACTACCTGAAATCGGGTATACCCATACCCGGGTACTTTCTGAAATACCCATACCCGGGTATACCCGATTTTTCGAAAAATACCGGGTATTTGAATGGGTATTTTTTAGAAAAAATCTCGCAAACACACACGTTAATTTCTGTAAAAACTGTGCAAAAATTTTCTCAAGAAAGTGTTAAGTAGCAGTACCGTTTTTGCCATGCATCGTACAGTCACTTTGCTGTTTCAGAACGGTTAGCTATCCACCCAGTTTGTTTCAAGAATTGTATAATTAAGCATTTTGGCGTTTTTTAAATTTATGCAGAAAACGCCATATGAAAACGTCCTACTGAAAAAATGTTTGCGGGCTCAGAAAGAAATGCTCTGGGTTGTTATGCACTTCAATTTCCCACTGAAAAATACCAGTACATATGTACTGTATACAGTATATACATGACATATGCATAAAACATGGTATTTGACTGAAGCTAAATTTTTGCAAATGTACGTACAGTATGTAAAAAGTCTTTTACGAAGTTTCTTGTCTATCGTTTACTTCTAACAGAAATTTGGCTTCTATTTTTGCGCTCCCTTTGAGGAAAAGTACCGTTGTAAGGCTAGTAAATTTAGTTGGACTTTAATTAGAAGGTTACAACGTTTCTATGCATTTGGTCATGATCCTGATGGAAGTATTTACAGGAAGCTGAAAATTTTGTACAACTATGGTTGGCCTTTGACCCAGAATCAGGAAGTACTATCAGCAATTATACTCCAGAAAGTTGATACGTTTTTTTGCCAATGTTGAAATCTACCAAAGTATGGAAAATTCTACGGCTGCTCTAGTAACTGTTAAGTAAAACTGTAACAGATACTGCTACATCTGCTACACTGAGCACATAAAAGTTGTCCGAAAAGCGGTATAAAATCTATTTTTCCAAAACCAATTGAAATCTGGCATTTTTAGTAAATTTAGCGATTTTAATGAAAAATACCCGATTTATACCCGATACCCGGGTATTTTTAAAATACCTACCCATACCCATACCCGGGTATGGGTATTTTAAAAAATACCTACCCATACCCATACCCAATTCAGATTCGAATACCCATAGCAACAGTAATCTAAACCTATCAAATCAAGAATTTTACCAAGATTACGCAGGTTTTAGAACGATTCTTGAACGACCTGAGTTCAAAAACTCCATATTCATTAGTTATCTTGTAAAAATATACGCGAAAACACACCACTTTGAGCTTAGACCCGGGTTTTATAACTGGAAACTGCCCCATGACAGACCCTGCTTTCTGACCACCTGCTATAAAACCCGGGTCTTATAGGTGGAAAACTCCGGTACATAAAAGGGGCGCTTATGCTACACGTACATTATGTAGATACATAGTTACTACATCGAATGACATGCGTTCTACATCGAACATACAGTATAGATAAAAAAAATGTCCCATCGCTTTTTCGGCCTTCACTCAAAAGTTTCGTTCTCAGTCACTTCTTTACCGATTTGGCTCAAATTTTCAGCAAAAATTAAAAACATGGTTGGCTAAATATTCTGCAAGTTTAGTGCAAAAATTCCGACTCATACTGGTTTTATGACCCGAAAACTAGGAATGAGGGTGGTCCACGCAAATTTAATTTTTTTCGGTAATACAAGGAGTACAGTCCTGAAACTTGCAGGAATGATTGGTGTTGCTATTGGGCATAACATACTAAGCGGGCAGCCCTGTAGCTCAAAGGGCACTAAAATGGGGGAATTTCAAAAACATGAGTGAAAATCCCATAGTTAAGAAATCTGCACCTTCTAGAATCAAAGCACTGAATCTGTTGTTAATCAACATAGATTGTAGCAGGAAGTTCGACAAATAAATGAACCTGATATTTAAGCTCTGTTCCACACCATAGTAACCATCCCTGCAGCGTTTTTTGAAAATTGAAAATCTTTAGAATCGTTATTTTGCCGGTTTTACGAAGAAAAGTCATATTTCGTCATGTTTTTGAAATTCCCCCATTTTAGTGCCCTTTGAGCTACAGGGCTGCCCGCTTAGTATGTTATGCCCAATAGCAACACCAATCATTCCTGCAGGTTTCAGGACTATACTCCTTGTATTACCGAAAAAAATTTAATTTGCGTGGACCACCCTCATTCCTAGTTTTCGGGTCATAAAACCAGTATGAGTCGGAATTTTGGCACTAAACTTGCAGAATATTTAGCCAACCATGTTGTTAATTTTTGCTGAAAATTTGAGCCAAATCGGTAAAGAAGTGACTGAGAACGAAACGTTTGAGTGAAGGCCGAAAAAGCGATGGGACATTTTTTTTGATCTATACTGTATAAAGGCAAGATCATATTTATCACAAGAACAATAGCTAAAGATGTTTATTCAAACACTAAGCCCTAGTTTTCAACCAAGCAGTAGCGTAGAGCCTTCGGAGAGCAGTCATCTTAGTGATGTGGTCGAAAGTGAGATGTGGCTTGAATCCAGTGCGCATTCCTTTGGCCAGAAGGTAACCCATTCTTTCCACCATCTCTTTCCGTTCAGCCGACAATTTGCCACCGATCGTAAGGTGTAGCGCAAGAAATAGGACTGAGAGCTTGTAGAGGCCTGACTTTTTCATCCCTAATCTAGGACTGTTCTTTTAGCTATAAATTCGTCCCCGATTACAAACCTGTTGTTGATTCTTGCCGATTTTTATCGATTCGACTTGGTTTATTGCATAAATGGAGGGAGAGGTATAAGTACCAGATTTATAAAAGTCTATGGCGATTTTCAAATTTTTTCGATTCGCTCAAAAACCGGGGCCCACGTATGGTTTATTTAATCGCGCATTTACAGTAAATTCATCCAGGCATGTAAATAACTTCTTTTAGTGTTGTTTAGTTATGCAACCGGGAGCGGAATATCGCGATTCTGGAAAACCTGTATTACCGGGAATATCGGGAAATCGATCAAAATGCATGCAGCATGATTCGTCCTTAGCTATTGATACCATTTTTAGCCGGGTTTCTCAAGGATTTTCTCTCATAACGGGCTAAACTACTGTACACGTTGAGATCAGATTTATGTTGAATGGGTTAGTGAGTTGGTTTGGCAGGCACCAGACAGCTCGATGTTGATTGGAACAAAAGAGTTGTGTAAGAATAGCCAATCAATGAGTGGTTTTAGTCAATTGAAGGCCTTTATAAAGTTGGAAGTTTAGAACATAACGTTTACGGCCTAAACCTATTTGGAACAAAAGGAAAAGCTGCAAAACATGGCTGTTCGCTCAAATTGAGCAAGTAGCAGTCATTTGAAAACTTATTAAAAGTTTTGCGTGCCGCTGGTACTGGTAAAACAAAGTTGGGTCTACAGTAGATGTCGCTGAAATACATAGTTTCTGCAAAAACAGTCAATACCCCACACATCTGGGCTTGCTATAATCGAACAAACATCTCAGACTACGTACGTGCCCGGGCCTAGCAAAACAAGTTAATTAAGCGAGACCCGTTTAGGTCAGCTTATGCATCGAGCCAACGGAGCCTTGTATTATGTAGCTTCCGTATAGCATAATATTATGCTCGCGAGTATTAGAGACTGTATACAGTACAGAGCACTACAATAACAGGCAGGACTGTATACTACAGTGTTGTTGGGCATAAAAAAGGATTGCCTGTAGATTTTCTCAAAACACGTTCCAATGGCCGGTATTCCGTTTCGTCAATTTTCAACCGAATGAATAGAGTTTTGGCACGATTATTATTGTTTGCTTAAGGTTCATTTTGACTGCATCCTATTTAACCTGCTAGCTTTCGGTAGCCCGAAGTTTTCAGTTCTCAAATGAGCTCACCTGAGTTTTCTGATGTCAAATACAAACTATTGTCAAAATGAAGTTGATGTGTCCGGTTTCCAAATTCGGTTTCCAAAAGGTTTTCAAGCGAATTTTAGGCTAAAAATTAGTCATTTCTGAGCCAGTTTGTTAGTACTGGAGCCACTACTGGTACTTGTATTTTTGGGTCGGGGAGGGTGAGGGGGTTTGGCCTTTTCTAGTGGATTTTTATTTTGCTATTTACCAAATTTACTACAAATTCAGCCCTTCAATTTTGTTTTATTTCTTGCTTTACTACCAAGCAGCTCCGATTTTACTAATTTTTGTTTTACTAATAATTATACTAATTTTACTACTATTTTACTCAGTGGCGTATCCAGAATTTTGGAAAGGGGGGGTGTAAAATTTTAAAAGTGCCTGGTTGGGCCGCTGCCCAACCAGGGTAACAAAATTTAGCAAAATTAGCCTTCAAAAACGCGTTTAAAACGCATTCCGAGCTTAAAATTAACTGAAATTACAAGTTTTAGTAGTTTATAATGGCCTGGTTGGGCTTCTGCCCGACCAGGGTGAGAAAAATTTGAAAACTTGGCCTTCAAAAACGCATTTAAAAGACATTCTGAGCACAAAATAGACAGTTTTGGTACATAATTCATTAGTTTCTTATATTTTTGACAGACTTTTTCTTCCTACCTCCACCGCAAAGGGGGGTGTACACACCCTACACCCCCTGGATACGCCGCTGATTTTACTAGTCACCCATCAGGTGTAATTTTGCATCAATGATACCAAGATCTAATGAATAAATTGATGTTGGTGTCAAAAACGGTTGCTGAATTTAATCACGATATAAAGTTATCCGGAATTCTAGAGACAAAAATGTACGTACGCACAGACATCTTTTGTTGCAAAATTGATCAAGATTTTGGCTGGAATTCACCAAAAAGTAGTAAAACAGTAGTAAAATTTCTATTTTACTATTGACGCCGTTTAGTAATTTAATTTAATTTTTGCTTTACTATTGGCTCATAAATTTACTTTTTACTATCATTTTACTACTGTAAAATGCCACTAGTATTACTAATTTTCGTTTTACTATTCCATGCTCTGAATCGCTAGTCAAAGGTGACCCTTAATAGGTACTGCAAGCAACGCCTATAAAATAATGGACAACCATAACGATTAGTTGAATTGCTAACAATCGTAAAAAATACACAGCAAAACTATTCTACTACCAGCAATGACATGCAAATCACAAAATCGAACTAGCTTCCCTAGACATTAAAGCCGGTTCCGAATAGGAAGTATAACCGATTTTGACTTCGGAAATATATAAGCTAAGAAAACGATTCCAGACTTTTAGCTCAGGCGGGATTCTATCGGCATCAGCACTTCTTAAAAGCACCCACACTGTAGATCTTCTTCTGTTGAAGAGCCTGGCCAGAAGGAAACTTTTGAATTGGCGCCAACTTTCGTTGCTGATCTGCACGCCCTTGCTGCGATGTATGCCGCCGATTCGTCTAACGTCAGCCGTCGAATAGCATTCAGGATTGGTGGCTACCTCCCTGGCGAAGTCAACTACACTTTGCTGCATTTTCTGCGCGATTTGTTCAAGTTTTTTCGATTTTTCCAGTCTCTTGTCACCGCGTGTTGCCAAGTATTTCAACGCCTCCAAACAGACTGTCTTTTGCTCAAACTGCGGTAGTTGCTTAATCAGTAGGTCGGTTTCAGGGATCGTAAACATAGTGCCGCAAGTTAGTTTACGGTTGACCGCTTCCTGTTCAGTGGACTTGTAGGTATGGCCGAATAATTCCAAGCCTCTCATCCTGTTGGCTTGGTTGGGATCGGCTTTGCGGGCCCAAAGGACATAGCTAATAAAATTGGTGGCGCTGTTGAGCACCACCAGGAAGCTGCTTATATCGTTGAGAATTTTGATAAAGGGCCAGTTAAAAATTTCTGCCCCTCTGACACTGATTAGTACCATCATGACTGTAGGGAGAAGGTAACATGCGAGATACTTTCCCACTAGAACAGTAAATAAAAGACTTGTCTTAGAACGAGTCTTGGCATCGCGCACTTCACAGACGATTGAGGCCGACCTGGCCCGGAATGAGGAACAGGGGGTGGAAGGTTCGGTCATGAGAAGGGCTGTCTCCTGTGTATGTCGCTTTAGAATGCCCAGAATTCGAGCGGAGAGTACGGAGATTAGGATGAAAGGTCCCAACGAGACAAATAGCGTGAAGCAGGTGGTACGGTAGAAGACTTGGTACCATTTTTCGTTCAGAAGAAAGAGAAAAATGTGCGGAAGCATTTGTCGTGTCTGGTTCATGAAACAGCTGCCAAGCTTCAGCTCTAGATAGCAAGGAAAGGTGAAGGCTACGGCTGCTGCTGTGAGTATTATGCAAATTATTGTTGCCTTCTGCTTGGTGCACCCTGAAATCGGCAGTTACTCACACCGAACACATCGACCACCCTACTAAAACACTGCATTCCGAAATTTGGGGTGCCGACACCCTGTAATTCAGATTGAAACTATGCTAAGTCAAACTGCTTATTCGATTGAGGGGTTGGGAGACCCAGAAGCTCCTTAATACTACTTACACATTCGACTGCGCAACGGCTTAGAGATGGCAACAAAGCGGGCCACACAAATTGTTACAGTAGTCCAAGCAGATCCAGTTATGGCAGTTTCCATAGGACCATGGAATATGTAGAGGAGATATGAAAAGAAGATGGGATTATCTTTATAGCTACCCCAGCCCAGTCTGGTCAAAGTGGCTGTCAAACTGTAATAGCAGAATGCATCGATCAGGACGAAAGTGTCCCAGATTGTCAGGGATATCAAATAGCATTTCAGAGCCTGAAAAGTCTCTATAGAGCTGTGACGTTTTGCGCACCAAAACAGTACCTCTCCTAAAAGTCCGTCTTTTAGCAATCGCAGGGAGTATAAGTTACCAATAAAGCCAAAACCAACGCAAAAGCAAGTGATATAACTTTCCAGAATTGGTAGACCTCTGCTTGTTGATGCTACAGGACACAGCATGACTGAGAGGTTTCTCACATCCATTGCTGATATGCAGAAATCCTGCAAAGCTTAGCTGAAGTATTATTGAGGGCTCAGCTGTGGACATTTGCTTAAAGCTATGAAAATCAGCTAATTATGTATTACAATTACATACTGTCAATTTCAGTGCCTATTCTAAGCCTAAGATAGGTCTTAAAGCGCAGTATAGCCGCTCTGTGAGCAATGCTGACCTAACGTTACGTCACCTAATAATACCCTAAAACTTCAAATAATAGCGCTACGCAATTATTTTTTCGTTATTGTTTTTGTGGCGCTATTATTGGAGCGTGCGCGTTTATTAGTTCAATGTAGTGTTGTTATGACTCATACATGTAGCTGGGTTTTCGGCTGGGGGGGGGAATTTTTCTGATCCAAAATAGGGTTTCAGGGCTATGCCCAAAGGGGGTTTCAGCGACCTTTTTTTGGTGTCCAAAAGTGGGTTTCAGCGACCTTTTTTTGGGCTCAAAACAGGGTTTTGAGGACTAAAAATGGGGTAAAAATCCTGTCTGAAGTGCAAAAATTCCGTTTAAAACCCTATTTTTGCTGTAAAACGTGGAAAAAACCTTATTTTTAACTTAAAATGTGCAAAAAAAGCTAATTTTGCTTTAAAACGTGCAAAAAAAACCATTTTATTCGACATAATACAGTTAAAATGCATTTCTGGAACCTTCTTTAGAGATTTTTAAACCCAAATTAGGGTTCCGGAACCCTATTTTGGGCCTCCAGAAACCCAAATTAGGGTTCTAGAACCCTATTTAGCGTTTCAGTAACCCAAATTAGGGTTCCGGAACCCTATTTCGGCCCTCCAGAAACCCAAATTAGGGTTCTGGAACCCAATTTAGGGATTCAGTAACCCAAATTAGGGTTTCAGTAACCCTATTTAGGGTTTCAGGAACCCAAATTAGGGTTCCGGAACCCTATGTAGGGTTTCAGTAACCCAAAATAGGGTTCCGGAACCCTATTTAGGGTTTCAGTAACCGAAATTAGAGTTTCAGTAACCTAAATTAGGGTTCCGGAACCCTATTTAGGGTTTCAGAAACCCGAATTAAGGTTTCAGTAATCCAAATTAGGGTTCCGGAACCCTATTTAGGGTTTCAGTAACCGAAATTAGAGTTTCAGTAACCTAAATTAGGGTTCCGGAACCCTATTTAGGGTTTCAGAAACCCGAATTAAGGTTTCAGTAATCCAAATTAGGGTTCCGGAACCCTATTTAGGGTTTCAGTAACCCAAATTAGGGTTTCAGTAACCGAAATTAGGGTTCCGGAACCCTATTTAGGGTTTCAGTAACCGAAATTAGAGTTTCAGTAACCTAAATTAGGGTTCCGGAACCCTATTTAGGTTTCAGAAACCCGAATTAAGGTTTCAGTAATCCAAATTAGGGTTCCGGAACCCTATTTAGGGTTTCAGTGACCGAAATTAGAGTTTCAGTAACCTAAATTAGGGTTCCGGAACCCTATTTAGGGTTTCAGAATCCCAAATTAGGGTTTCAGTAATCCAAATTAGGGTTCCGGAACCCTATTTAGGGTTTCAGTAACCCAAAACAGGGTTTCGGAACCCTATTTAAGGTTTTTGAAACCCAAAAAAGGGTTCCGGAACCCTATTTAGGGTTTTTGAAACCCAAAACAGGGTTCCGGAACCCAAGTTGGGTTTCTGAAACCCTAATCAGGGCTTCTGGAACCCTGTTTGCAGGTTTACAAACCCAAAATAGGGTTTCAAAAAATTCCCCCCCAGAATCCGGCTGGGGGGGAATTTTCTCCGAAAATCGGGCCTGGGGGGGGGGAAATACCCCCCCATTCCCCCCAACTACATGTATGTTATGACTATAGTCAAAGTCAAAGTCATAGTTAATACTTTTTGTGATATCGCAGTTAGTGTTCCGACGATATCAAAATTCGTCGATATTCGATATCGATATCGATATCGATATTTTGATCTCAATATCGATCGATATCGATATCGATATCGATATTTATGGTTATGCAAGAAAATCTGAGATTTTGAAAGAGTAAACTGCTGTCGCTGCTTATCAGTCAAGCACTGATGCAATCAGTGATCTGATATCAATAAGTAGAGAAACAGAAAGGTAGAGGCCTCCTGAAACCCTTCAATGAAAAGTTGACCCCTCAGGCCGATGCCCCCACCCTCATTAGACATAAATGAGCTCAGACAGAATAGCGTATTTTAACTTGGGTTAATGACAAATATACCAAAAAATTGACTTTAGTAAAAAATCGGAATTTTTTGCTTACCATCGTTTCAAATACACATCAGCCAGCAGTAACCCCTCAAGGTTTGAAAATTTACCGCCCCTCAGCAGAAAAGCTAGCTCATGTCTGCTTCAAGTGTGCGAGTGAGCTGCTCTCCAGTGTTGATTCAGACATTTTAGAACTTAAGCGTGCTGTCTAAAAGCTGAGAATGCCGAGAAATTGATGTTTCAGAGAGCTAGCATGCCACCATTAGGTTTTGACTTTATCATCAATTTCTGAGTTGTCCAGGAAAAACTGTTTTTACTGTTCCAGAGAAATAAACTTGGCGACAGTTTTTTTGTTTTTTCCTACTTTTTCTGCACAAAAAATATCGAAAATATCGATGCAAAATATCGCGATATCGATATCGATATCGATATTGGAAAAAGGGTCGATATATCGACTTTTCGATATCGATATCGATATATCGTCGGAACACTAATCGCAGTCAAACAGGCAGGTAGTCAAAGTCAAAGTTTGACTACCTTGGTTACCATAAATATGTAGTCAAACGAAGACGAGGTAGTCAAACCGTTTGACTATGACTACATTTTCTTATAAGCAGCGGCTTTTCAAGCATATTTTCCACATTTTTACGGTTCGCAACTAAATATTTTATAAATTCGTTTCATTTTTAGCTCTTTAGAAGACAAACAACCCTTTTCTCTTAAACTGTGAACTGATTACAGGTGTCAGCATACATGTAACAGAGGGTCTGCCCCCACCCGAGTTAGGCCAGACCCCTCGGATGGGGACCCCCTCCCAAGACGAGTTTCCCGAGCCCCCTCCGATTTGGCTGGCAGATAATTTTTTGAGCAAATTTTAGCGATTTTTTACTATTTCAGACACATAAAATGGTAAAATCGCCTGCAAAACAGGATTTTTTAGCTGTATCTCAGCCAAAATTAGCGACTTTTGGCGATTTTTAGTCGAACATCCCCCGCCGGCACCAGACCCCCCAACCCCCATCCCCCCTTCGGCGGATGACCTGTTACAAGTATGGGTTGTCAGTCAGCAAATCTCTGCTTGATGCAAGGTAAATTAAACAGTTTGGTCAGATTGAAAATTATGACATACAGTACAATACCTCTCTTATGGAGCAAAGAAGAACAAGAGAAAAATCAAAAACTACTTTGATTTTACACCAAACTAAACCGGGTATTTGCCTATTTTTGCGCTGTCTTCCCGAAAGATGCTTTTTACATTGAAATTTTTGAAAATTAAACAATTCTGGGTTAATTTGTAGCAGTTAACTATACTGTTTATTTCAAAGTAAACACTTTGCGCACTCAGTCAAAGTCATTTTTGACTGACACTTGGTGACTGAAGGTTATAAATCGCAGAAAACGTCAATTTTGCCATGTCTCAAAAAGTAGTCAAAGTAGTCAAACCGGTGGCCACGGTAGTCAAACGGTTTGACTACAATATAGTCAAATTTGACTGCCTTGGTATTGTACTCACACGAGTGGTAGTCATAGTCATAGTCAAACGGAAATTTTAGTATTGTAACAACACTAGTTCAATGCTACATTGGCCATCTCAAGTATGCTCATTTTTCTGAAAATACAGGGTATTTTTGTCTTAAACACAAGCAATCTTTATATGTTTTAGTCTGACTAATGTTTGCAAGCTTAACCAAAGAAAATTGTCTCAAAGGGACAGTATTCTACATTGGAAACACGTACAAAGCGTTGATAGTAGTGCGCCTGGGAGCACTATTATTAAAAGGGCGCCACTATTAGAGCGTGTGCGTTTATATTTTCGGGCCGTCCGTAAAGGGCGCTTCTATTAGAGTTTTTACGATAGCTGACTAAAACAAAAACGACTGGCAGGGAGACTTCCTTGTTGCTGGCTTTTGTAGTTGGCCGTGCGAGATGAAATTACATAAAAGATAATAAAAAGTAGAGCGAGAGAAACTCAGCAAAATTTTGCTAGCAAAGTAAAAGCATCTAGTGGAACAGTTGCGTCTAGCTTTCTCAAACTCATTTTCAAGCGCAAATTGACAATGACTTATCCATCCCTAATGTAATTATTAGCTTGCGCAGATAGAGTGTAGGCTAAAAATCTAAGTCTCATGTTATATACCACTGATATAATTTGACGGACCTCTCAAGCAGAATTTAGATAGCCATTTGTCAGAGTTTCCATGACAGTTGAACACAGATCTGTGCTCAGAAGCAGGAATGCCTACCAGATTCAAACTTTGAATTTGATATGGTACAGTACTAGCTATTCAGTTTGAATTTGGTACAGTAGTGGTAGTTTGCTGTGATAATGTCATAGAAGCCTTTGGAAATTATGCTCAATCCACCTTTCTTGAGTTTTTTTCCAATCAAAACGTGCAGAAAGGATTGGGAATATATTTTGACGCATTTGAAAAGTGTTATAAATATAGCCAACAAGCTAGTACTAAGATGAGAACACCTTACCAAAATCATAATTCTGGTACTAAAATTATCTGGTAAAGGCGTTTGATTTTGATATGGTATGGTATAGTATAGAAGGAGCTGTTTTGAATTTGGTTTGGTATGGTACTAAAGTCTGTTCAAAAATCTTTGGCGCTGGGTACATCCGGCAGTGTCCCGAATTTATACGTCATGTGATCCACATACATGTACGTATATATGGATCTGTTCCTCTCATCAACGAGATTACTATACTGTTCTTAAAATTTGCATATTGAACTTTAGTTAGAAGCAAGAGGCCTGACAAAAAAATCGACCTTTTTGGCAAAGTGCCAATTTTTGTGCCGATACCAGATTCGGATTCCTCAACCTTCAGGCATCTCAAAAATGCTACCATATATGGGTCTACGATCAACCCTACCAAAGTTACACTCGATTTTCTAACGCCGACAAGCGGTCAAAATTTTGCTCTCCCATAGTTAAGCACAAAAATTCATTCAAGATCGAACACATGGGGGTTTTTTTCTTCCAACCAATTTCAGCTTCACGGTTCTATATTATTTCGGACATGGTGAATCCAGCGGTCACATTGGTTTTGCTCTACCACTTTGATTTCTGCTAGAAATTTGACCTCGAAGTCAGGGTGTCCACCTGAATTTCAGAAAGGCATAACCCAACGTATCTTGGATGGCCCTTGTCAAAACCGCATACATGTATATATGGATCTGTTCCTCTCATCAACTAGATTACTATACTGTTCTCGAAATTTGCATATTTTACTTTGCTTAGAAGAAATAGGCCTGACAAAAAAATCGACATTTTTGGCAAAGCGCCAATTTTTGTACCGATACAAGATTCGGATTCCTCAACCTTCAGGCATCTCAAAAATACTACCATATATGGGTCTACGATCAACCCTACCAAAGTTACACTCGATTTTCTAACGCCGACGAGCGGTCAAAATTTTGCTCTCCCATAGTTAAGCACAAAAATTCATTCAAGATCGAACACATGGGGGTTTTTTCTTCCAACCAATTTCAGCTTCACGGTTCTATATTATTTCGGACATGCTGAATTCAGCAGTCACACTGGTTTTGCTCTACGACTTTGATTTTTGCTAGAAATTTGACCTCGAAGTTAGGGTGTCCACCTGAATTTCAGAAAGTGTTGTTGTCTCATCGGCATTAGAAAATCAACTGTAACTCTGGTACAGTTGATCGTAGACCCATATATGGTAGTATTTTCGAGATGCCTGAAGGTTGAGGAATTCGAATCTGGTATCGACACAAAAATTGGCGCTTTGCCAAAAAAGTCGATTTTTTTGTCAGGCCCCTTTCTTCTAAGCAAAGTACAATATGCAAATTTCGGGAACAGTATAGTAATCTCGTTGATGAGAGGAACAGATCCATATATACATGTATGCGGTTTTGACAAGGGCCATCCAAGATACGTTGGGTTATGCCTTTCTGAAATTCAGGTGGACACCCTGACTTCGAGGTCAAATTTCTAGCAGAAATCAAAGTGGTAGAGCAAAACCAATGTGACCGCTGGATTCAGCATGTCCGAAATAATATAGAACCGTGAAGCTGAAATTGGTTGGAGGAAAAAAACCCCCATGTGTTCGATCTTGAATGAATTTTTGTGCTTAACTATGGGAGAGCAAAATTTTGACTGCTTCTCGGCGTTAGAAAATCGACTGTAAAATTGGTAGGGTTGATTGTAGACCCATATATGGTAGTATTTTCGAGATGCCTGAAGGTTGGGGAATGCGAATCTGGTATCGGCACAAAAATTGGCGCTTTGCCAAAATAGTCGATTTTTTTGTCAGGCCCCTTTCTTCTAAGCAAAGTACAATATGCAAATTTCGGGAACAGTATAGTAGTCTCGTTGATGAGAGGAACAGATCCATATATACATACATGTATGGGGTTCCCACCACGCATAAATTCGGGACACTGCCGGATGTACCCAGCGCCAAAGATTTTTGAGCAGACTTTAGTACTAAATTCAAAGATTGATTTTGTATGGTAGGCATGCATCCCTGCTCAGAAGTGGCTTCATAATGTGTTTTAGAGCAATTAGCAGCTTTCAAGTTTACACTTTCTTTCTCGGACACAACAAAACAGAACAGAGATATCTGAATAAACTGACCAGAGTAAAAGTGACCAATAGGCATAGAGATTCTTTAAGATCTGTAGCCACAAAATACTAGGCAAACATAAAGACCGAGTTTTCGATTGGAAACAATACTACACATAGATTTAACTCTGAGAGGTATCGTAAGCTTTGAAAAGCTCTAGAATTTTCAAGCTTCCCTTGCTTCTGGCGTCGCTCATGGCCGTGTGACCGAATTGATCTGTGATCTTCAGACTTACACCACGCTCCAGTAGGTACTGAACCATTTCTGCGTGACCCATAGACGACGCCTACAATCAGTTGCAAGCTCACAAACAATACCTATACCGCTGAAGAAATGTCCCAAGCGATTTGTCTTTAGTCAGTCTGTGTTTTCCAAAAAACTGTGCTTATTTAATTCAGTCAGTTCAGAAATGCAGCATTTGAAGCGTTCAGACGAAGAAGATGAAAGGAGAAAAATGAAGAGAAAGGTTTGGTTTGACTTTAATTCGAGTGCGATATTTTCAATCAGGCACTTAACGCCGTTCATGGTACCGACACCATATAAGGTGCGGTGCGGTGCGGTACCATATACAGGGTGTGTCAAAAAAAAACAACCCAGCAGAGTTTTTGCTGTAGCAACCGCAAATCTCAACCGATTTGAATGAATCCTGCTTTAAATGAAAGACGAATAAATTCTTGAAAGACTGGTGAAGGCCCTATTAAGATGCGATGCTTAGTTCCTGAGATATTTTCCTTCAAACTCAAAACAGAGATTTTGGCAGTGAACAAGAGTGATTCCGTTGCACTTCACAACAAAACGGATTCCTACTGCTGAGGGGCAACAAGACTTTTACAAATGAAGTAACCAAGCATGTGTGGCACCAGAAAAACCTCGTAACGTTAGCCCTGAGCAGTAGGAATCGGTTTTATTATGAAGTGCAACAGAATAATAAAAATCGCTCTTGTTCATTGCCAAAATCTGTTTTGATTTTGAGTGCAAATATCTCAGGAACTAAGCATCGTATCTTAATAAAAGCTTCACCAATCTTTCAAGAATTAATTTATCTTTCATATAAAATAGGACTCACTGAAATCGGTTGAGATTTGAGGCTGCTACAGTAAAAAATCTGCTGGGTTGTTTTAATCTCTGTTGTTCACTGCCAATATCTCTGTTTTGATTTTTAAAGCAATTATCTCAGGAACAAAGCAGCGCATCTTAATAAAAGCTATACCAATCGTTCAAGAATTTATTTATCTTTCATTTAAAGCAGGATTCATTCAAATCGGTTGAGATTTGCGGTTGCTACAGCAAAAAATCTGCTGGGTTGTTTTTTTTTGACGCACCCTGTATATGTATGGTACCGCACGTTCGGGGCCTGTGGTGGTATCATATAAGGTACCTGTTGTGGTGAGAGCTTATTGCTAGCTATCACTGTTAAGCTAGATTGCAGTGAGTGCTACTAGTCTCTGTATGCGTGCCTTTTATCTTGCTATGGAATGTTCTGGAAAGGTCAGTCACTCTCTCTCCCCTCCTTCTCTGACTGGAAACTTCTAGAATGTTCCATGGCCGTATATAAAGACAGCCTGCTCTCTAGTGTCATGGTGTGTGTCATCGACTATCTCCTACTGTCTCCTACTCTTGCCTCTCTAGTGGCTCTACTGTGGAGCCACTCTCTGTCACTGCTTCCCATTGTTATTTGTTGTTATTGTTGTTGGGCGGTTACGCCAAATAAACCCCTTTACTTTGATATCCTGTTGTACTCACTATCACTCGGCCTAAGAATACAACAGAGATATTCTGGCGACGCGGTGAGATCTCGAATATTCTGGCAACGTCGTGAGATCACGCTCTTCTGGCAACGCGCTCAACTTCACACTACTTTGGTGACTCGCCAATTTTCGACTCAAGAAGATGGCTGAAACTGCCCAGCTCATCAAGCTACTTCAGCAGCAGATGGAACTTCAGCAACAGCAGCATCAACAGCAGATGGCTCAACTCCTAGATGCTTTCAAGAACTCTGCTGGCACTCAAGCTTCTCTGGTACCCACCTCAACTCCACCGTTTACTTCATTTGACTCATCAAGTGAACTCTGGACGGACTATTGGGCCCGCTTCCTGACATTCATTGGTGCTCACTCTATTCCCCTGGAGAAGAGAGCTCAAGTCTTCCTGACCAACCAGTCTCCAGTGGTGTACAAGCTCCTGGCCAATCTGGCATCTCAGCAGACCCCTCCAAAGAACATCAACGACCTCACTTTGGACGAAATCAAGGACTTCATGATGGACCAGTACCATCCCAAGCGATTCATTGTGAGGGAGCGCTTCAAGTTCTGGAGTGACATGCAGCGCAAACCAGGAGAGACCATTCCGGAGCTGGCAGCCAGGATCAGGCAAGATGCTGTCACTTGTGACTTTCCATCTATCAAGGACCCACAAGATGAAGCTCTTTGCACCAGATTTATCTGCTCAGTCAACAACGAAGCAGTTCTCAAGGCCCTCTTCAAAATCAAGGATGATGAACTCTCCTTCGCGCGTGCTATTGAGGTGGCCATGGAGACGGAAGATGCTGCTAAAGTCGCCAAAGAAACTGTCTATGCCTCAAAGTCTACTGCAGTCAACAAGGTGCAGTCACCTGCCTCTGCATCCTCCGTGGCAGTAAGGAACTCTTCTTTCAAACCCAAGATGGGAGGAAGCAAGAAGAAGAAAGAAGCTGACTCAAAGTCAAAGCGGTCTTCACACAAGGGTTCATGCTTCCGATGTGGCAAGGACAATCACCCAATTCGGGAGTGCCCATTCCGGAATGCAACCTGCCATTACTGCCAAAAGCCTGGACACATTCAGGCTGTGTGCCTGCAGAAGAAGAAGCGAGGTTCCGACAGCACGAAGTGTATCACCACTGTGCCCCTCAGGACTGTGAAGATGGTCAACTCAGTACCAGTTCTTCAGCAGCAACTCCAGGTGAATGGAAAGCTGGTCACTTTCGAGGTTGACACAGGTGCTGGTGACAACTTCATCTCGAAAGAAGTCTGGAAGCAGATGGGAAAGCCCCCTCTCCGACAACCTGAAGGACGATATGAGACTGCTTCCAAGGAACGACTTCCAGTTTTGGGAATGCTCAAAGCAATGGCAACTCTCAGTTCTGGCGCACCACTTGGACAGACTGGCAAAACTGTCAAGTTCGTTGTGGCATCAATTCCAAGACTGAACCTGCTTGGTCGTGATGCTATTCGCTCATTGGGGATCTCTGTGGATGCTCTCATGGACAGCCCTGGCACTGGATCTCACAGCAGTGCAGTGTGCTCAGTGTTCGACAGCCTCAAGCCAGACACTTCTCTGCAGAAGGCATGTCAACAACTCTGCCAGGAGTTCCCCAACCTCTTCAAACTGGAACTGGGATGTCTCAAGGATTTCAAGCTCGAGGTCAAGTTCATGCCCGATGTGCAGCCTGTTTTCTGCAAACCACGGCCTGTCCCGTTCGCAATCCAGGATGACCTCAATCAAGCCTACGATGCTGGCATTGCAAAAGGAGTCTGGAGACCCACTCAATTCAGCAGGTATGGTACTCCAGTGGTCCCGATCAGGAAGGCCCTGAGCCCTGGACAGACCAAGCGCAGCCTGCGAGTATGTGGCGATTACTCAGTCACAGTGAACTCTCAACTGGAGACACACCATCAGCCCATCCCTCTGCCAGAGGATCTCATGCGCAAGCTCAGTGGTGGATACGCATTCACCAAGATTGATCTGGCCGATGCTTACAACCAGATCATGCTGGACACGGACTCTCAGCAAAGACTTGCTCTCAGCACTCACCGTGGTGTGCTACTGCAGCTACGTCTACCTTTTGGCATCAAGTCAGCCCCTGGCTACTTCCAAGAAATCATGGAGCAGCTCACCTCTGATCTTCCTGGAGTGGCGGTATATCTGGATGATATACTGGTCAGTGGAACCAGTGCAGAAGATCACCTCAAGAATCTGCGTGCACTCTTCTCTCGTTTGGATGAGAAAGGACTTCGCTGTCGCTTGGAGAAGTGCACCTTTGCTCAGTCCTCAGTGGAATACCTTGGACACCTGCTCTCTCGAAGTGGAATTGCCAAAGGACCCAAGGTGGATGCCATCAAGAGGATGCCACCCCCAAGCAACGTGTCCAGTCTCAAGTCATTTCTCGGATCAGTGCAGTTCTACCACAAGTTTCTCCCCAACTTGTCAACTGTCACTGAACCTCTGCATCGCCTCACAAGGAAGAACACTTCTTGGCACTGGGGTGCAGAAGAACAAGCAGCTTTCCAAACGCTCAAGGATCTGCTTTGCACGGACACTGTTTTGGCCCATTTTGACCCCACACTTCCTATTGGAATCTCATGTGATGCTTCGGATGTTGGAATTGGTGCAGTACTCTTTCATCGCTACCCAGATGGCAGTGAGCGGCCGATTGCCAATGCATCCAAGACCCTGACAGGTGCTCAACGCAACTACAGTCAGATCCAGAAGGAAGCCCTTGCGATCATCTTTGCGCTGAAGAAGTTTCACCAGTTTCTCTATGGACGCAAATTCATACTGGTGACTGATCACAAGCCTCTGCTCACTCTATTTGGACCAAACAAAGTGACTCCTGCTCTCGCGGCAAATCGCCTGGCCCGATGGTCTCTTATTCTGCATCAATATGACTACGACATTGAGTTCCGTGAGTCATCCAAGCATGGGAATGCAGATGCTCTCAGTCGACTCCCAGCTGGCCCTGACAGCAACTTTGATGGGGAGGAAATGGACGATGATGTCGACACGATCTGCATGATCAAGACCATTGGACTTCAGCTCTGTCCCACCAAACCAGGAATCTTTGTGAAGGAAACAGCCAAGGATCCAGTACTCGCTTCTGTCATGAAGTTCACACAGGAAGGCTGGCCTCCAGCTGACCAAGCTCACAGCAAACGGCTTTCTGACGATCAAGAAGAGGATCAGGACTACTCAGTCAAGGCATTCAGAAAGCTGGCTCCCTCACTGTCCATTTGCAATGGATGTCTGCTCTATGGATCCAGAGTGGTTGTTCCCAGAAGTCTGCAGCCACAGGTATTGCAACTTCTTCACTTGGGACACTTTGGTATGCAACGAATGAAGCAACTCGCTCGCTCAGCAGTCTATTGGCCTGGGATAGACTCAAGCATCGATGATGTGGCTCGCCACTGCACTGCCTGTGCAGAACATCAGAACAAGCCCTCCAAGCCTGCAGTTCATCCCTGGATGCTCCCAGAGAAACCTTGGAGTCGTGTACATGTTGACCATGCTGTCAATTTCATGGGAACAAACTGGCTTGTACTGATTGATGCTCACTCCAAGTACCCTTGTATCCACGCCACTTCATCCACTTCTGCAAGGGCAACGATGGCTCTGCTTGAAGAAGACTTCGCTCACTTTGGCTACCCTCATGCCATTGTCTCGGATAATGCCCCCACCTTCACCTCAGAAGAGTTCCAAGCCTGGTGCCAGGAACGAGGCATTACCCATCTCACTGGAGCACCTTACCACCCAGCGACTAATGGTGCAGCTGAACGTTTGGTGCAGACCTTCAAGCGCGCTCTGAAGAAGTCATCCTTAGCTCCTAAGGCAGCCCTGCAGGAATTTCTCATGCACTACAGGAGAACTCCTCTTACCACTGGCTATTCACCCAGTGAGCTCCTGAATGGAAGACAGCTTCGCTGCAAGATCGACGTTTTGCGGCCATCCCCTGCTCACATGGCTCAAGGAAAAGAAGCCAAACAAGCTGCCAAGTCTCAGATTCAAGAGACTGTTCGTCCTGCCATCGCCAAACTCACACTCTCTTACTCAGTTGGCACTCCTTGCTATGCTCTCTACTGTGGTCCACGTCACAACAAGGAGCCAAGATGGGTACCTGCTCTGGTCACCAAGGTGTTTGGGACCCGCACTGTCAACGTTCGTGTCATTCCAAGAGGACCAACCTGGCGCAGACACATTGAACAGCTCCGACCCCGATATGGAGTGGAAGAGGACAGTGATCCAGGAGAGGTGTCTCCCACACAGCTCAAAAGTCCAGCTCTCCATCCCTCTGAAGGATTGGCTGAAGCTGACAGTGGACCCTCCTGCTCTGCTCAAAAGGACATGCCCAGACCCAAGCGAAACTGGCGTGCTCCCGTTGGCGATGAATATGGACCTGGCAAGCCACGACGCTCAGAGAGGCTGAAGCAAAAACACTCCCAGAAGGACACCAGTGATAAGTAGGTCTTTCGCCTATCGGTGTAACCTTAGGCTGGTGGGGAGGTGTTATGGTGAGAGCTTATTGCTAGCTATCACTGTTAAGCTAGATTGCAGTGAGTGCTACTAGTCTCTGTATGCGTGCCTTTTATCTTGCTATGGAATGTTCTGGAAAGGTCAGTCACTCTCTCTCCCCTCCTTCTCTGACTGGAAACTTCTAGAATGTTCCATGGCCGTATATAAAGACAGCCTGCTCTCTAGTGTCATGGTGTGTGTCATCGACTATCTCCTACTGTCTCCTACTCTTGCCTCTCTAGTGGCTCTACTGTGGAGCCACTCTCTGTCACTGCTTCCCATTGTTATTTGTTGTTATTGTTGTTGGGCGGTTACGCCAAATAAACCCCTTCACTTTGATATCCTGTTGTACTCACTATCACTCGGCCTAAGAATACAACAGTACCGGTACCATATAATATATTATGGTACCCCTACCTTCGCATTGGTACCTGTACCGGTACTATGTACCACTACCATGCATGTACTAAGGGGGTTTGGGGGTTACCCCACTGCTGGAAAGGCCAAACCCCCTCACCCCCAGCCCAAGACAGATTAAGGGACCCCCGACCCAAAAAATACAAGTACTAGTAGTGGCTCCAATGGCAACAAACTGGCTCAGAAATCACTAATTTTTAGCCTAAAATTCGCTTGAAAAGGCTTTGGAAACCCAATTTGGCTGATATTTAAGAGAAATCGGGGTGTTCGGTAGCCTTTTTCTCATTTTTTGTTTGTTTTCAGTTCTAAAACGCTATTCGGCAGCTTAAAACAGCGATTTTTAGTGTCCTTGCCGAAAAAAACGTGCTAAAAATGCATTTCCAGGTGGTGGGTGCACGTCTGAGTGCAACTAGGCATGCCAACTTGTTCAGCTTAGCTCTTACAATATGCAAAGCAGTTCTTCCATCGTAGTCGGGCGAGTCGAGGTCAGCGCCGGCCAATCTCCAGGACTCCATCTGATCTACGTCATTCCTAGAGGCTGCCAAACATAGCTCCATTCCCAGGGCAATAGGGTTGAGGGTGATGATGGCTCCTGCGCGTTTCAGCGCTTTTATCGCCTCGAAGTGGTTGCCGTGTACTGCGCTCAGTAACGGCGTTTCCTCCCACCGGTCGCTGTAATTCAGATATACAATACGTACTGTACTAATAATACAGTCAGGCACTTAACGCCGTTTATGGTACCGACACCATATATATGGTACCCCCACGTTCGAGGCCTGTGGTGGTACCATATATGGCACCCCTACCTTCGTATTGGTACCGGTACCGGCATACATGTACTAGGGGGGTTTGGGGGGGTTACTCCCCACAGCTGGAAAGGCCAACCCCCCCCCCCCCCCCGAGACAGGTTAAGGGACCCCCCCCGACCAAAAAATACAAGTACTAGTGGTGGCTCCAGTATTAACAAACTGGGTCAGAAATCACTAATTTTTAGCCTAAAATTCACTTGAAAAGCCTTTGGAAACCGAATTTGGCGCTTCCACTGCTGATATTTAAGAGAAATCGGGGTTTTTGGAAGCCCTTTTTGTCATTTTTTGCTTGTTTTTAGCTCTAAAAAGCTATTTGGCAGCTTAAAATTGCGATTTTTAGCATCCTTACTGAAAAAAACCTGCTAAAAACGCATTTCCAGGCGTTCTGGAGCTTTTTGAAATTTTGGGCCCCACCTCTGGACGAACCCCCCCCTCGACCCCCCATCTGAGGAAAACCCCCCTCCCCCCAGGTCGGCCCGGAGCTGTTACATGTATGGGTACCGGTACCATGGTACCACTCTGTTCAGATTTCGTACCATGGTAGTGGTACCATATATTGTACCGCCACCCATGGTCATGGGTAGGGGTACCATATATGGCGCCGGTACCATATATGGTACCACCACAGGCCCGGAAGGTGGAGGTACCATATATGGTGAGTGCAGGTACTCCTTTTAGCAAATATAGGCAATTTGTTTTTAATGACGTCTTTAAGGATTATGTTATAGCACAAGGATTGTCTATATCTGTAAATTAGTTGTTATGTGTATGCTCCTGCCGTTTTACCTGCTGGGTGTCTGACATCACATTGGAGTAAATTCTGTCTAAACCACTACCCTAGGTACCGTTAGCATATATTGTACCGGCACCTTATATGGTGTCGGTACCATAAACGGCGTTAAGTGCCTGACTGTGTTTACAGTACCAAAATACAGTACCGCGCGTGTACGGAGACTCCGAATTTTAGCAGGTAGTCAACGATGTCCGAATGTCCGGCACTGGACGCCACGTGTAAGGCAGTTCTTTTGTCGTAATCAGCTGCTGTTAGCTTGGCCCCCTAAATTTACCTTCAAATGTGTATCTAAAATCCCGATTTTTCGGACCTCCCCCTCTCCAAAATCGCCTTGCGTCGTTTCTTGGGGACCCCCTCCCCGACGTCGTTTTCGGTTTCCACCCGATAAAAGGGCAGTACATACAGTACTGTCACGTTTTCTTGTTACCATACTGCGCAATCAATTGAATAAATCCCTACAACCACTCTGGAAAGCTTTTCTGTGTGGAGAAACGTTTGACAGAAGGTGCATGAATCGAAAATAATGTAATTGAAGTACCCTAATATTCCGAAAAAACCGACGTCGTTCTTTGCTAACCCCCTCCCCCTCCTGGTGCGTCGTCTATCGTCGCATTTCAGCCGACCCCCCTCCCCCCTATGGAACGACGTCGTTTATGGAGGGCCCCTAATTTGTGTATACACATTCAACAAAACTATGCGTATTTTTGTGTATGTGTATTATCGTACTGAAAATGCAAATTTTTCAGTCAGGAATCCAAGGAAAAAAACGCAGGACTGTGGGGGTGGTACACCCTTTCCGGCCGAGTTAGGAAAGAACAATTGTGTGTGAAATTCTAGAAAATCGCACCGATTTGCTAAAAAAAAGCAATTACTTGCCAGCAAAATCGTGGATTCCAAAAATGGTCTCTGATATTACGTAGACATAAACAAAATCAGTAAAACTGACACTCTCTCGCAGTTGTTCCAACAGTTCAATGTCCCGGCTGTTGGCTGCATGGCAGACAAGCGGCGGAAACAGGGCATCTTTTAGTAGCTTGGTCTCCTCTGACGAGCTAATACGTAAGAACTTGATGAGTCGCGGCAAAATCTCCAAATCCGGTAGCGCTGTGTGAGGTCTGATTGGAAGCGTCAGCTCCCCCCTCAGGTTTTTGCGCATCGCCTATAACAGTTTGCCACTTAACGCCGTTTATGCCACCGATACCATATATGGTACCGGTAGCTAGGCTGGTTGGTGGCCCCACCTTCGGGGACAGTGGTGGTACCATATATGGTGTCCCTACCCATGGTTATGGGTACCGGTACCGAGACATGGGCAAGGTTGGCCCCCCCATTGGGCGCTCCTACCCCCCTCAGGAAATGAAAATTCTACCCCCTCAGCCGAAATGCGAGCCCATGTCTGCCGGTACCATATGGTACGAAATCTGAACAGAGTGGTACCATATTACCAGTACCAATGCGAAGGTAGGGGTACCAACCATCAAAGTGCCCCAATGTGAGGGTACCATAATGCGTACATGTTGCAGTTCATTTGCTGAAGGGGTTGGGGGATCTGAGCCAAAATTTTGGGACGGGATTTGGCACTAAAAACGCTCGAAAAACGAAAAAGTCGCAATTTGTCGGCTAATAATCGCTAATTTGGGCTGAAATACAGCTGAAAAGTGCTGTTTTACAGGCGATTTTGGCAATTTTTGTGTCTGAAAAATTACTTGAAGAGAAAAATCGGACGGGGGGTCGGAAAAATCGTCTCTGGGGGCATCGGGGGGAGTCTGGCCTAAATCTGGTGGGGGTACACCCTGTTACATGCAGACATGGGCAAAGGGGGGGGCTGAGGGGGGTTGGCCCCCCATCAGGCTCTGATCTACCCCCCATCAGCCGGCCGCTACCCCCCATCAGGAATTTTTGGGAAGAATTTTGTATAGAAAACTATGATAAAAATATGCCTGGAATAGGCGTAACTGAGCTCAGAATAGTTAATTTTAACTTATTTTAATGAAAAATAAGCCAAAAAAACCCTGATTTTCGCCAAAAATCGGACTTTTTGGCTTACCACCCCTCAGCCCCCATCAGGAATTGAAAATTCTACCCCCCCCCATCAGCCGAAATGCTAGCCCATGTCTGGTTACATGTATGGGTACCACCACAGGTCCCGAGCGTGGGGTACCGTATATCGTACATGTACTATGGGGTGAGTTTGGGAGGTTACCCCGTAGCTGGAAAGGCCAACCCCCTCACCCCCCCGAGACAGGTTAAGGGACCCCCCGACCCAAAAATACAAGTACTAGTAGTGGCTCCAGTACTAACAAACTGGCTCAGAAATCGCAAATTTTTAGCCTAAAATTCGCTTGAAAAGCCTTTGAAACCCGAATTTGGCGTTTCCACCGCTGATATTTAAGAGAAATCGGGGTTCTCTTTATTATTGTTTATAAACGTTACACGGCAGCTTAAAATAGCAACCATTTTTAGCCTCCTTACCCAGAAAAACATGCCAAAAAAGGCATTTAGCAAGACCCCTCTGGGCGAAACGTGCCGACCACACCTGACGGAAAACCCTCGCTACCACCCGACCGGTACATACGTACATATATGGAAGGAAGTTGCCAAAATCTGTCGGGTTGGCCCAACAAACTCGCCTAGTATATGTATAATTATGTAACTGACTTTTCGCCTCTCTTCTACAGTCATATCGTCTCTGCCCAGCACATAGGATAGTTTTACCAACGCTGATTCGACCGTCATATTGGAACCGCCGATCACTCCGCACTCGTAGAGAATCTGCAAGTTATGGTGAAAATTTAAAAAGCCTTTTTTCAAAAATCAATATGCAAACTAAGGCAAAAAGTGGGAAAATTCACGTACGTACATGCAATTTTTTGTAAATTCTTTGGAAGCAGCTAGCAACCTGCATAATACTTGGTTTGCACTGAGCCTAACAACGACTGCTTCCTTTAGCATTCACCTAGAAGTGCCTCTAAAGACAATTTTCGGTGAAATTATGCACTTATAGGCATACATGGGTCTGGGGAGGGTTTGCCCACACGCAACTTGGGCTCGACCCCCCAAACGACCCCACCCACCCACCTGAAGCCGACTTTTGTTCCTGACCCCACCCACCAAAATCGCCGCGACCCCCCCGAAACCGGCAGGCCCAGCCCCAAATTTTCGGATTTTGACTACCCCCAACCCATTTTTCCGGCCCATGTATGCTTATAGGCAGTGTTTAGAGCTGCATTGGCGCTTTCGAACAGGTTTCTTAACTGTCTTAAGGTGCAAAAGTGGAAAATTTGTTGCACGCTAAACGCCTTTAAGACGATTTAAAAAATTTTCTTTTCAAAATTAAAAAACAAGCAAAAAATTCTAGCCTTCAACTGTGATGGAACTTCTTTTTCAGTTAAAGTTGCTTTTACACAGTCAGGCACTTAACGCCGTTTAAGATACCGACAACATATAAGGTCCCGGTACCATATAAAATGGTACCGGTACCTTAGGTAGTGGTACCATTATGGTAGCCCCACCTTCGGGGCCTGTGGTGGTACCATATGGTACCGGTACCATAATATGGTACCACTCCACTACCCTAGGTACCGGTACCATATATGGTACCACTCCACTACCCTAGGTACCGGTACCATAATATGGTACCACTCCACTACCCTAGGTACCGGTACCATAATATGGTACCACTCCACTACCCTAGGTACCGGTACCATAATATGGTACCACTCCACTACCCTAGGTACCGGTACCATAATATGGTACCACTCCACTACCCTAGGTACCGGCACCATATATGGTGTCGGTACCATAAACGGCGTTAAGTGCCTGACTGTTATAGGTCTCTATTGGTACGGTAAAAAATCTCTTGGTCTAATCTAATAAATCTATTTTTAACCAGTTCTACTTATGCAGTCTAACAACTGACTTACCATTCCGGTGTGATAGTGAATGTCTACTTGACCTCTGACGCACTGCGATACATTGACAATAATAACCCCTCTCTCGTTAGCTTCTCTAAGAGCTCCTATTATGTCCTTCCTTCGGGACGGCATATTGCCCGAACCGAATGTTTGCAGTACAACCCCTTCCATGGGCGGGTTGAGGAATGCTTGCACCTAAACTACCATATCTAATTGTTTGACTAAAGTCGGAAGCAACAAAACGCACCGCTTCCAAAGAAATGGAGGGGAAAATGCGCAACAATCCCACGTTCCGACTGAGTTTGGTGTGCAGACGGAATTTCTCGGGCACACTGCTGCGGAACACCGAGTCCCAATCGACTGAAACTCAAATTCTCATTAGCCAATGACTACTGGAATCTGATTTTTGGCTCCGGAGATATGCTTTGAAACTTGTCAATAATCTACTCAACTGCATAATTTCGATGTAAACAGTCGGGCACTTAACGCCGTTTATGGTACCAACAACACATATGGTGCCGGTACCATATTTTGGAACAACCACGTTTGGCGACTGAGTGTTGGTACCATAAACGGGTTGGGGGCAGACATGGGCTAGCATTTCGGCTGAGGGGGGGGGTAGAATTTTCAATTCCTGAGGGGGGGCTGAGGGGGGGGTAGGAGCTCCTGAGGGGGGGCTGAGGTGGTTGAAAGCCAAAAAGTCCGATTTTTTGCTAAAATCAAGGTTTTTTGGCTTGTTTTTCATTAAAATAAGCTAAAATAAGCTATTCTGAGCTCATTTACACCTAATCCAGGCATATTTTTATCATAATTTTCTATATAAACTTCTTCCAAAAAATTCCTGAGGGGGGGTAGCGGCCGGCTGAGGGGGGGTAGGTCAGAGCCTGAGGGGGGTCAACCCCCCCCTCAGCCCCCCCTTTGCCCATGTCTGGTTGGGGGTAGTCAAAATCCGAAAATTTGGGGGTGCGCCTGCCGGTTTGGGGGGGGGTCGCGGCGATTTTGGTGGGTGGGGTCAGGAACAAAAGTCGGCTTCAGGTGGGTGGGTGGGGTCGTTTGGGGGGGTCGAGCCCAAGTTGGGGGGTGGGCAAGGCAAACCCCCAGACTCCCCCCGGCCGATGTATGGGTGGTACCACGAAATCTGAACAGAGTAGTACCATACATGATACTGGTACCGGTACAAATGCGAAGGCAGGGGTACAATATACGGTTATGGCACCATATATGGTACCGTCACCATATATGGTACCACCACAGACCGCGAACGTGGGGGTATATAATGGTACCACTACCCTAGGTACCGGTACCATAAATGACGTTAAGTGCCTGACTGTAAAATAGCATGTAATGCAGAGAAAACCTTGGTTTTCCAGTATACAGGAACTAGTTATAGGTTTTCGTCTTTAGACAGTCGTTTCACACTTTGTTGCGACATGCTAAGCGCTTATAGTAAAGAAACTCTTATTTCCATACATGTAACAGGTGATCCGCTAAAGGGGGGAGGGGGTCGAGGCTGAGGGGTCTGAACCGAAATTTTGGGAGGGGGTTGGGCACTAAAAAACGCATAAAAAATAGCAATTTTTGGGCTAAAAATCGTCAGAAATCGCTAATTTGGCTGAAATACAGCTAAAAAGTGCTGTTTTACAGGCGACTTTGGCAATTTTTGTGTCTGAAATTGCAAAAAACTCGCATACTTGACAGAAAAACCGGAGGGGGGTCGGAAAAATTGTCTCTTTCTAACATTGAAAAACAGTTCCGGAGAAAGAGAGAACATCTCTGTGTGAGTAGCGTTCGATATTTATGGACAGCTTTTTTGTTTGTCTGCTGCACCTGTATACTAACAGATGACCCAAGCAAACTCGTAACTCTAACCAACCTTTGACATTAATATTCATCTCAGCCAACGGCTCCATATTAGGACTTTGAAATGCGTCCAACGCGCTATTATCCAACTTGGTCACTCGATTACCTCGCATCAGTTTATTATTAAAGTAGACTGTGACCTAAATGCACCACAGTATGCAAATTTCATATACTCTACCAATCAATCAACGACCAACCAACCAATCAACGATCAACCGACCAACAAACCATTCAACAACCAACTGCCCAATGGACTAATCAGCGACCAAATGGCTAACCAACTAATCAACGACCAAATGGCTAACCAACTAATCAACGACCAAATGGCTAACCGACTAATCAGTGACCAAATGGCTAACCAACTAATCAACGACCAAATGGCTAACCGACTTATCAGTGACCAAATGGCTAACCAGCGACGAACTGGCTAACTGACTAATCAGTGACCAAATGGCTAACCAACTAATCAACGACCAAATGGCTAACCGACTGATCAGTGACCAAATGGCTAACCAGCGACGAACTGGCTAACTGACTAATCAGTGACCAAATGGCTAACCAACTAATCAACGACCAAATGGCTAACCGACTGATCAGTGACCAAATGGCTAACCAGCGACGAACTGGCTAACTGACTAATCAGTGACCAAATGGGTAACCAACTAATCAACGACCAAATGGCTAACCGACTTATCAGTGACCAAATGGCTAACCAGCGACGAACTGGCTAACTGATTAATCAACGCCGAAACGGCTAACCAACTAGTAGCAGCCAAACGGCTAACTGACTAATCAGTGACCAAATGGCTAACCGACTAATCAACGATCAACCGGCTAAGCAACTAATCAGCGACCAAACGGCTAACCGACTAATCAACGATCAACCGGCTAACCAGCGACGAACTGGCTAACTGACTGATCAACAACCAAACGGCTAACCAACTAAACAGCGACCAACCGGCCAACCAACCAATCAATGACCAACTGACTTCCGGTATATCGAGACTGCCGGCGACGATCAGGGCGCCAATCAGATTTTCGCGTCCATCGCTACGTACCTCTGCTACTGGAATCTAAAAGTAGACACGGCTAGCTAAGCTTTTAAAATAAGCTAATCACCTGGGCGCCAGTCAGAACCACTGGTTTTCCCAGATTTTCGAACATAAAACTGAGGGCAGAGGCTGTATAGGCTAGTGTGTCAGTTCCGTGCAGCACCACGAACCCATCGTAGATACCGTAGGCGCGCTGTAATATGCAAATTTTGGTTTTAACACTTTCAGATGGCCCAGGGTGAATTGCAAAGGGTTAAAGCGGTTACAGATTATGAGAGAAAAGCAGTACTGAGATGTCTTTGCCGATCTTTATCCAGTCATCGAAGGTCATATCAGAACTGTCCAATAAAGGCTCGTACTCCAACACCCAGTAGACTATCCGTCGATCGGTCATTCTTACCTTAATTGGCCTTATTAATTAGTAGAGTCTCAACTATACAGTACATGTACGATGGGCTTTCGGTATACCCCATAGGCCAAAGCTCTCCTGAGTCAGTTTAGGGAGTCCTGACCACAAAATAAAACTAGTACACCTCCAGTACTAACAAACTGGTTAGGAAATCACTAATTTTTAGCCTAAAAGGCTTTTTGGTAATTGAACTATTTTTCTTTCTACTTATTACATGGGCTAGCATTTCGGCTGAGGGGAGGGGTGGTAAATTTTTGAATCCTGAGCGGAGGTGTAGCGGCGGCTGAGATGGGGTTGAAGGAATGGTAAGCCAAAAAGCCGATTTTTTAAAAATAAAATCAAGGTTTTTAGGCTTGTTTTTCGATAAAATAGGTTAAAATAAGATATTCTGAACTCATTTACGCCTAATCCAGGCGTGATTGTTTTGTGTCAGTGTTCAAGCGTGTTCTTACTGTGTGGTCGTTTTGAGTGATTGTAGATTGTATTGTTGTGTTTGTGTTGTGCAGTTGCGCATGCCTACTAGCAAACATTGGGAAAGGGGGCTGAGGGGGTTGCCCCCCTCAGGCTCTGACCGACCCCCTCCCTTCAGCCAGCCGCTACCCCCTCAGAAATTTTGTGGAAGAATTTTGAATAGAAAATTTCGATAAAACATGCCTGACTTAGGCGTAAATGAGCTCAGAATAGCTTATTTTAATGAAAAATAAGCCAAGAAAACCTTGATTTTAGCAAAAAATCGGACTTTTTGGCTTACCATCCCTCAGGCGCTCCTATCCCCCTCAGCCGAAATGCTAGCCCATGTCTGTCTACTAGTACATAAACCTTCTTCAATATTATTCTATACATCAAAATTCTTGCTACAAATTCTCGAGGGGGTACGGCGGCCTGAGGGGAGGGGAATAGGCCAACCCCATTTGTCCGCGTTTGTGCATGAGCCGAAAAAATGTGCTGGAGCAGTAAAAAACTGAAAATTTGGGCAGACCTACTGATTTGGGGGTTGGCGGCGAATTTGGTGGGTGGGTTAAGGAAGAACAGTCATCTTCAGGTGGGTAAGAGGGGTGGTTTGGGGGGTCGAGTCGAGTGAGCCCAGGGTGGGGTGGGCAAACCCTCCATACCGCCTTGGAAATTTACCAACCCCTCAGTTGAAATGCTAGCCCAGGTCTGCCAGTTACATAGATGTATGATGGTACCACCGGTACCTAAAGTACCCCAGACACTTGGAAGAGCATTTGATTGTTTTGTGTGAGTGTTTGAGTGCATTCCTGTTGTGTAGTCGCTTTTGAGTGATTGTGCTGCATTGCGTGTTGTGTTTTACTAGTACCCCAAACCCACAAACTCCTTCATTGGCTTCTCTTCCTTCTTCCTCTCTTGACATTCCACTTTCCCCTCATCAACTCACTCCTTATCATTCTCTTCCTCCTCATCACTCTCTACATAGAGTCATAGTACATACTCTTCTAGTGTAGAGAGTGATGAGGAGGAAGAGAGTGATAAGGAGTGAGTTGATGAGGGGAAAGTGAAATGTTAAGAGAAGAAGAAGGAAGAGAAGCCAATGAAGTAGTTTATGGGTTAGGGGTACCAGTAAAACACAACACACAATGTAGCACAATCACTCAAAAGCGACTACACAGCAAGAATACACTCAAACACTCACACAAAACAATCAAATCGTATACAGAGCACAGCAGAGAGACAAAGTTCCAAGCAAAGGAGAGCTGGTCACCCACCGGCGGCAGAACGTAAGGTGGCATTTTGGAGTTGGCATAATGTTTGGCCACGTATTTTGTGTCGTTCAGATGTGGAATCTCGCGAATCGCTTGCAGAAGGTAGTTTGAGATCGGGCAATAAACTGAAGAAACAACTGTTACTGATCACAAAGTCAACCTTGCTAACAAAGATTGTTACCTCCATTTTTGGACTTCATTCCAATAGTTCCCCCTGTGTAAAGCACCAGCACCCTACTTTCGTGAGGTCTCCCGGAGGAACCCGGGGTTCCCAGAGCTGACAGCGAGGGTTCCTTTGTAGGGGCATCAGAGCTTATTTGGCGCGCAAATTCCTGAAAAAAAACTTCTTCCACATCTTTATGGCGCAGTTAGGGACCACCTAGACCCCCAGGGGACCCCCTAGACCCCCATAACAACAGCGTTTTTTACTATTGCAGCTGTGATGCAGTCATGTCTCGTCAAAAACTCTCGAAATTCTGGCCAGGTTCATCCATGGATAAGCGGGGTATACCCCTACCCCTCGCCGGCCCATACCCCCTCGGCCGGCCATACCCCCTCCCGGAGGGAGAAAATTTTCGCTTATCTAAGGTACAATAGTCGTTTTTTCGACTTAGTCAGGCGACCCCGCCGCGAGGTCTGTCCCTCAGTCGAAGAAATGCCAGTCCATCTTTAGCCTAAAACAGTCAGGCACTTAACGCCGTTTATGGTACCTACCCATGGCCATGGGTTCCGGTACCATATGGTACCACTACCATATATGGTACGAAATCTGAACAGAGTTGTACCATATAATATATTATTATGGTACCGATACCAGTACAAAAGCGAAGGTAGGGATACCACATGGTACCACCACAGGCCTGAATGTGGGATACCGTACATGGTACCACTACCCTAGGTACCGGCACCATATGGTAGCGGCACCTCATATGGTGTCAATACCATAAACGGCGTTAAGTGCCTGACTGTAAAAGGAAAGCCAAAAAAGCAAACAGAAATGAACTGTATTAAGAATTGCCTTATCGCCAACTCGGGAACGCTTTACCAAAGAAGTCAAGCTATTGCTTCTGACAGGTGCACCCAGATGGCGGGAAAATACGGCCGAATGACTAATAATTTCCTGTTCCAATAACTTCCACCTTTCTTCCATTTTCAGCTCACTCAGGTTTAAAGAATTTTTAAGAGTCGCCCGGCCAGCAGCAAAAAGGTAAAAGTTGAAGAGAGATAATACTATCTGTTAGTAAGAAAACTATTCTACTAGATAAGACGGGCGCAAAACAAACAAACACTGGTGAAAGCGAATTTCTTCTCAAATCAAACCTTCTAGCATTCGATAATCGAAAGTTGACGAGAAAATTTCTACGTAGAAGCAATAAACAAACCGGTTCGGATTTGAAAGAGAACAGACGATTGCCAAGACGCGGCATTATCTTTTTAAACAAAACTATAAATAGAAGGGGCCTCTACACATTTACAAGTCAAGTGCAGTTCGGTTGGAAGCGTGCCAAACGACGTTGTAAAAATTAACAACTGTTCGACTGAAAGGTCACCCCACACTGAACTAAAACACAAAGGAATGAGCTGAGCGAACAATTTCGGCCGGAGCTCAGTTGGACAAGACATGTTAAACTGAATAATTTTTAGGTTCCACCAGTTGTACTAGGAGAAGCATGACGTAATGATCAGCTCAACTACAGTCATGTCTCCTTAATTATGCATGTAACAGGTGGTCTGCCCGCCGAGACGATTTTTCCGACCCCTCCGATTTTCTGGCAAGTAATTTTTTAAGCAAATTTTTGGGTTTTTTGCAATTTCAGACACAAAAATTGCCAAAATCGCATGTAAAACAGCACTTTTTAGCTTTTGCGATTTTTGACGATTTGTAACCAAAAAATTGGGTTTTTTTTCTCGATTTTTGAGCGTTTTTCAGTGCACAACCATACATGGGCCGGAAAAATGGGTTGGGGGTAGTCAAAATCCGAAAATTTGGGGGTGGGCCTGCCGGTTTGGGGGGGGTCGCGGCGATTTTGGTGGGTGGGGTCAGGAACAAAAGTTGGCTTCAGGTGGGTGGGTGGGGTCGTTTGGGGGGGGTCGAGCCCAAGTTGGGGGGTGGGGCAAACCCCCCCCCCAGACCCCCCCCGGCCCATGTATGTGCACAACCCCCTCCCAAAATTTGGGCTTAGACCCCTAACACCTCTCCCCTTCGGCGGATGACCTGTTACATGTATGCAAGGGTGTATGGGGGTCCTGTATGGGGAATGTAGGATTCTCTGAGAAAACAGTAAACTAAATCAATGTTTTTGGTGCTTAAACAGTATGTAAACACTACTTGGAGATGTAAAACAGTAATGTTTGATGGCAGTTCTACCAGTTATAACTTTAGCAAAGCAGCTGGGACTGTCTGCTGCAGTTTTCAGCTAGAATTTTTAGTTCTGGGAGCAATCTCGAATTTTTAGCCTCCACTGAAAAGCTCCGGCTGCGGTCCCGCCCGGAACTGGGCTAACTCCGGCCCGGTTCTGGTCGATCGCTACTTGCCGTAGACTATTCATACGGAATTTAAGGCAAAAGGCATGACGAAAGCACAAAACCTCCAAAAGAGGAGAAAATGTCAGTGTGCTGAACACCCTCACTTAAAACTCTAATAATACCCGACTCGGTGGTTGCTTTCTGACCGGCGACTCACCAATCGAACGGCCATTGCGCGCTCTTTCGAATGAGGGTAAGAGCTGAAGGATCCGTTTGCTCAACCCAGACCTGTTCTTTATTGAACAAGCCGTACGTTTAATTTTGACGTCCGAAAATTCGGCTCTGTTCATTTCAGAACGGAACAACTCATAGCTACTGTTTGTAGTACCCCCTATTTACAGTACCCCGGGTACTATAAACGGCACTTAGTGCCATTTATAGTACCCGGGGTACTATAAATGGAGACAGATTTTTATTTTACAGTGAGCAGTTATTAATACAAAATGTCCGAACATTATAGTATTTTTGGTGGTAGGTAAACATTGTTTGTGCGAACAAAAACAGTAGATAATGCAATTATAGAGGTTCTGATGTAAGCAAAGAACCTATTTTTGACAACTAGACCGTAATTTTAGCAACAAATTTCACATACTATTGCTAGTTGCTCACAGAGCAGATTTGTAGAGTGCCATACATAGTACCCGGGTACTATAAACAGCACTATATACGGTACAGAAGACTAGCAGGCTGGGATTGGGCCAAATCAACCCTCCAACAAATAACTATAACAATAATAATCGTGCCATTTGAAGTTATTTAAAGGCCAGGGGCGGTCTGTTTTGCAAAGCAATGTATGAGACCAAAAGAAGATTGCTTACTTGCGATCTGACTTTCTGAATGGCGCCTGTCTGAGTCTCAATTTTAAGAGCTTTCGGCGTGTAGTGCGGGTCCAAAGGGATGCGAGGGGTCTCTACGGGAGGAGTCTTCTGGTCCATCTCCACATCACACAACGATAGGAAAGAGGGGCAATCCGGTCTTGCTCCTTCTTCATTGGCAACCGGTACACAGTTGTTAGAATCGATTATAATACGACGCAAATTGTCTTCTTCGTCGGTTGATGGGATGGTTGATTGTTCTTCTTCTTCTTGCTCGGGGGGAGATTGTTCGGACATTCTGATGAGATTTGTAACCTAATTGGTAAGAGATTCTCCTCAACTATTCATTCTCCTCTTCTTGCGTCATTTGTCCTTCTCTTTCTTTCCGGGCGGGCGCAAATCGCCTCCCCAAGAAGTTGGAAAGTTGGAAATGGAAAATATGAAAAATGGAAAATGCTTCCCGAGAATTTGGAAATTAGGAAAACATGCACAAGAACAACCATGTTCGGATGCAACAAAATTTGAGGTTTATCGAATTACGGGTGTGTGGCCAGCTATTTCAACCCTTTGTAGTCGCGTCCGTGGACGTAGTGAAAATAATTCACTGAACAAAAAATTTGGGAATTTCTTTTAGGCTGTTACAGACGATAATCTATGATTAACATTCATTCATTCGTTCGTTCGTTCGTTCGTTCGTTCGTTCGTTCGTTCGTTCGTTCATTCGTTCGTTCGTTTGTTCGTTCGTTTGTTCATTCGTTCGTTCGTTTGTTCGTTCGTTCGTTTGTTCATTCGTTCGTTCGTTCGTTCGTTCGTTCATTCGTTCGTTCGTTTGTTCGTTCGTTTGTTCGTTCGTTCGTTCGTTCGTTCGTTCGTTCATTCATTCATTCATTCATTCATTCATTCATTCATTCATTCATTCATCTGCTGATATGAAATGATACAATGAGTGTCTCTTTAAAGGATTTTGCAGATGAGAGTGGATCACACTGCTAGAGAGACTAACTTTTACTTAAAGTTAAAGTGTTTTCTCTTTTTGGTCAACACTGTGACTACGTACTAACGCTGCCTGCAATTTAGAATCGACTATTGTGATCTATGCTCAAACAAAACTAACCCGATTTACAGTTATAAACCCAACTCCAAATCTATGTTAGCTTAGATTTAGGTTTGTTGTCAGGCCACCGAAAGGCAGTGATGACAAGTAGATAAATGGGTAGCATCGTCGGATGGAAAGGCAAAGGGAGTCTGTGTGCAAGGCCGCAGAATACGCGTTCTTCTGCTTTAGCTTGCCAGGGATGGACTTGCACAAAGTAAGATTTTTCATATTTCGACTTATTGAATGAAACAATTTTGCGACAAGCAATCGTTTCCAGCATGAGCTGTTGCGCTCATTTTCTTCAGGCTGCCCTTAGTAGTGCTTATTTCCCTTCTCTTATGGTGTAACTTGCGATTTTCCAACCTTCCTACTTTCGGGGAGGCGATTTGTGACATTGGAAAACGCACAAAACTTGGTGTACCACTGTGTACCACAGCGTAGCGCACGTCCTCACCGTTTACGTTTTTCTGGGGAGGCGATTTGTATACGCGCCCTCTCTTTCTTACCGACGTGAGGTGACTGGAGAGGAGGCCCATTCCCCCCACTCGGCGCCGCCGCAGCCGGATTACGGTATGCGCTATCTGCTCCATGTTTGGTGTGAAAATATATTTTTCTTCCCCTCCGCTGAGCTTTTTGAGAGGTCAGAAATGATTTTATATTTGGAAAATGCGTCTCTCGTAGTTCTTTTATGTTTTTAAAACAGGCCCTCTGGAGCGTGCCTATACTGATGCGTCCCTCTAGGGGTATTTTTATGTTTTTAAAACAGGCCCTCCGGAGCGTTCCTATACCGATACGTCCCCTAGGGGTACTTTTATGTTTTTAAAACAGGCCCTCCGGGAGTGTGCCTATACCGATGCGTCCCCTTCGCTTCGTCTGCAGTTCAACACTTATCCTTCAAGCCCTACAATGAGCACTTCGAAAATGTCGGCAGTAAAATTGCGCGCATCTTCTTCTCATTCTCAAGCAGTTGGCGGAGACTGATGTAATAGTTCCCTCCAGAGAGCTGTCGGTACCAACCAAACCGGGACTCGATAGAATCAGAAGAGAACTTTCCAAACATCACGTAAGCGTAGCCCAACTCATCAAGACAGTATCTGAAAATTTTCAAGCTTAACGTACATTTTCACATCTGAGAGCATGAACGTCCATGTATTTTTAGTAAGGATGGAGTGCGTCCCGAAATTTTGGATGAGATTCAACCCACAATCGGTGTTAAAGTACTAACTATGTATGTAACACGGGCGAGACGTTTTACCCACCCCTCTGATTTTTCTGTAAAGAAATTACTAAAATTGCCTGACAGTGGAAATAAAATAAAATAAACACGTGGAGCTAAATCGCTGACCCGGTGCTGGTTTTTATTTCGGAAAACGCTCCGGAGGGCCTGTTTTCATAAATTAAAAGAACCCCTAGATACGCATCAGTATAGGCTAGCACCAGAGGCCCTGTTAAAGCAAAAATAACCCCTAGATTCGCATCGAGGAGGCTCTGTTTTCTTGTTTTACAAAACAAAAACCGGCACCGCGATCTAGCTGAACGTGACCAAAACTGTCTTTAGCGGTATTTGAGCCCAAATTTGCGACTTTAGCCGATAATTGTTTTAGCCTGTCCCCTCCCCGCTAGCTGACGCATCACCTGTTACATGTATGGACCATACATGGGCCGCGGGGGTCCGGGTAGGTTTGCCCACCCCCCCAACTTGGGCTCGACCCCACCCAAACGACCCCACCCTCCCACCTGAAGCCGACTTTTGTTCCTGACCCCACCCACCAAAATCGCCGTCACCCCCCAAACATGCAGGACCACCCCCAAATTTTCGGATTTTGATTTTCGGATTTTCGGATGGAAGGACTTGCCATTCAAAGAAATTTGCAAAACTATTTAAATAATTTGACTACCCCAACCCATTTTTCCGGCCTACTGTATGCATGGTATGGACTAGTCGGAAATAAGTGCAGACTCACACTTAGCACTTTCTCTGCAGTTCGGTAACCTGCGTTGCATCCGGGAACAACGCACGTGGTTGGCAGCCGCGTCTCGTTATTTCCCAACTTAATCCGTCCTTCGTTCAGTCTAGAGACGCGCAATGGCCTTAGGCAAAGAGCGCGACCCAGTTTAGGTCCGTGGGCGGAGGTAGCCAGATGGGCGGAGCTAACAGTTAATTCTGGCGTTAAATGTTCAACAAAAGCCCTGAGTCAAACTTTACGGTCAAATATAGATAACACACACCACATACATAGCACACAAAATTAGCTTTCGCCAAACAAGAAAGAGACGTGCAACAAGTGAAACTTAAAAATGTTTGTAAGATTTTGCTGTTGAATTTCGTGTGGCCAATTGCGAATGGTTGCCTGAGACGCATTCAGCATGTCACGGGCGCTCACAAGTTTTGATCCAAATTTATCCACTTCTGTTCCCTTTTCTTAGGAGGTGCTCCACCGTTCAGCTTGACCATCGTTGTTTGGCCGGCTTGGAGTGACCCTTTCTCACCTTAAATTGTCGCCAATCGATGTTTATAATCTTAAAATCACTGCAATTAGAAAATACCTCAGCCCGCATTTTTCGTTTGTGTTCAGACACAATCACAGTAGCATTTGGTTTTGGAAGGCAGTTGAGGTGGTGCCCAACAGTAGGATCAGCGTCAACGAGCCGGGCAGACGTTTCCGATAAGGACTGAATTTTGACCATGCTCAAAGATCCACGTCCCTGAGTTTGGTCTTTTCCAATTTCCCAACATCGCGCACACTTGTAGTACATGGACGTTGCTGTTTCCTTTTGGAAAATGTATTGGCGGGACATACCCGTGAAATGAGGCTCCGTACAAGAAAACACTGCCACCTTATGCTTAGACAGCTTAGACTCAATAAGGCGCACATTAGCCATGGCACACGTAACAGAGAAGAGGCTGTCCAGAGACTGACAGAGTGTGTATTTGTGCATTGATATTTGTACCATAAATACATCTGCTGACCTGTCATTATTGCATTGTTTCATTGTGCTGCCAAAGCTAACCGCCAAAGTAACTGTCAACGCAATAATTTATTAGGGAGGAGTGGAATCTAAATGCCAGAGTGGCTGAGGCTCCGCCCACCGACCTAACTGGGTCGCGCTCTTTGCCTAAGGGCATTGCGTCTCTGTCCATGAAGTTGGGAACTAACGAGACTCAACCCAAAGTCTGACGTTACACTTGTTTGCGAACAACGAATTGGCCATAGCAGACTTTTGTGGTGCCATATAGCACGGTAGCGAATATTTATTTGTGCAAACAACTTTTTTGCATTCAGCCACATCGTTTGCGCAAGTTTGCAATTAAAGGTCAGCAAAAATTTAGTACAAACCGAACAAAATAACAGCTATCGTAAAGATTTGTGTAAAAGCTAATTTATGAACTTATGAATAGAGGACAAAGCTTTCTCAGATTTGAACAGTACAGTTACTGTTGTTTGTGTATACACATACACATTTACCATACACAAAAATACACATTGTTTTTCCAATGTGTATACACATACACATACACATACACATTGAAAATTCAGATACACATTACCATACACAAACACTACTCGAAATGTGTATTTTTGTGTATGTGTATTTGATCAGCAAAAGTCGATAAAATTTCGAACAGAATCATAAAATTTCGATGTTTTTGCTGCAGTAATAAACGGTAGATACCCTGATAAAGCCTTCTAATGGCCCAAGTAACTCGAATTCAAAGCTATCCATGGTTTGAAGCAACATACATTCAGAGATTGGTTTTCCTCGCATTTCTAGCTCAAAATCTACCAAAAAATTTGCATTTTCAGTACAATACACATACACAAATATACACAAAAATACACATTGTTTTGTTGAATGTGTATACACAATTTACCATACACATTTGAAGGTAAATGTGTATACACATACACATACACATACACAAACGGAAAATCCAATACCAAACAACAGTAAG
>JASANB010002322.1:0-31413 GCA_030248155.1 Sabatieria punctata
TGTAATCTTGTACGTGTCCTTGTTCTTGCAGTTGCTCTGCAGTGCTCTCGAGCGCCATCGAATCAGCTCCAGTCACAGAAGCCTTAAAAAAGGCGTGTAGGAGCAAAACGAACTCTGCAGCTCAGTGTTGCACTGTTGCCTGAGGTGTTGATGGGGATCTTTGGCGCGAGCAACCTCTCATACTCCAGGCGATCCACTGTGCCTGCCAAGTATACCCCACAGGGGACCCTGGCCCAAAAAGTATAATGCTGTGGTAGCGTGTGGGTAACAGTGCTTCACAACAAGTTACTCTTGGGTAAAAACCATTGAATTGTACACTGCCCTGTGTCAACACTGAATATGATACATTGATACACCTGCCGAACTGGTTATCCACATCGCCAACTGCCATGCATGCGCGCCGCACAGCGGTGCATACTCCAGGCGATCCACTGTGCCTGCCAAGTATACCCCACAGGGGACCCTGGCCCAAAAAGTATAATGCTGTGGTAGCGTGTGGGTAACAGTGCTTCACAACAAGTTACTCTTGGGTAAAAACCATTGAATTGTATGCTGCCCTGTGTCAACACTGAATATGATACACCTGCCGAACTGGTTATCCACGTCGCCAACTGCCATGCGCGTGTAATCTTGTACGTGTCCTTGTTCTTGCAGTTGCTCTTGAGCGCCATCGAATCAGCTCCAGTCACAGAAGCCTAAAAAAAGGCATGTAGGAGCGAAACGAACTCTGCAGCTCAGTGTTGCCTGAGGTGTTGATGGGGATCTGCAGTGCTCTCAAGCGCCATCGAATCAGCTCCAGTCACAGAAGCCTCAAAAAGGCGTGTAGGAGCGAAACGAACTCTGCAGCTCAGTGTTGCCTGAGGTGTTGATGGGGATCTGCAGTGCTCTCGAGCGCCATCGAATCAGCTCCAGTCACAGAAGCCTCAAAAAAGGCGTGTAGGAGCAAAACGAACTCTGCAGCTCAGTGTTGCCTGAGGTGTTGATGGGGATCTTTGGCGCGAGCAACCTCGCATACTCCAGGCGATCCACTGACACCTGCCGAACTGGTTATCCACGTCGCCAACTGCCATGCGCGTGTAATCTTGTACGTGTCCTTGTTCTTGCAGTTGCTCTGCAGTGCTCTCGAGCGCCATCGAATCAGCTCCAGTCACAGAAGCCTTAAAAAAGGCGTGTAGGAGCAAAACGAACTCTGCAGCTCAGTGTTGCACTGTTGCCTGAGGTGTTGATGGGGATCTTTGGCGCGAGCAACCTCTCATACTCCAGGCGATCCACTGTGCCTGCCAAGTATACCCCACAGGGGACCCTGGCCCAAAAAGTATAATGCTGTGGTAGCGTGTGGGTAACAGTGCTTCACAACAAGTTACTCTTGGGTAAAAACCATTGAATTGTACACTGCCCTGTGTCAACACTGAATATGATACACCTGCCGAACTGGTTATCCACGTCGCCAACTGCCATGCGCGTGTAATCTTGTACATGTCCTTGTTCTTGCAGTTGCTCTCGAGCGCCATCGAATCAGCTCCAGTCACAGAAGCCTAAAAAAAGGCGTGTAGGAGCGAAACGAACTCTGCAGCTCAGTGTTGCCTGAGGTGTTGATGGAGATCTGCAGTGCTCTCAAGCGCCATCGAATCAGCTCCAGTCACAGAAGCCTCAAAAAGGCGTGTAGGAGCGAAACGAACTCTGCAGCTCAGTGTTGCCTGAGGTGTTGATGGGGATCTGCAGTGCTCTCGAGCGCCATCGAATCAGCTCCAGTCACAGAAGCCTCAAAAAAGGCGTGTAGGAGCAAAACGAACTCTGCAGCTCAGTGTTGCCTGAGGTGTTGATGGGGATCTTCGGCGCGAGCAACCTCGCATACTCCAGGCGATCCACTGTGCCTGCCAAGTATACCCCACAGGGGACCCTGGCCCAAAAAGTATAATGCTGTGGTAGTGTGTGGGTAACAGTGCTTCACCTCTTGGGTAAAAACCATTGAATTGTACGCTGCCCTGCCTCAACACTGAATATGATACATTGATACACCTGCCGAACGGGTTATCCACGTCGCCAACTGCCATGCATGCGCGCCGCACAGCGGTGCTTCGCAGAAACTGCCCAAAGTTGATTTGAAAGAAATCATTAATTTAATAATTAGATATTAACGGAATTCCGATTCTAAATAGCAGTCCCAAAATTGTGTCAGCCTCTCATTGCGAAAAGATCGAGAAAATCGCCGAAAATACCAGAAAAAATCGCTCTTAAAGCTTAAAAACGAACGTTCCGTACAAACAGACAGACAGACAGACAGACACCACGCGTTGCCATTTATAAGTGGATTGCGTAGGTTATAACTAAATAACAAATCCTGCGACAGGGATCAGGTGTAGCTGGGAGGGGGGAATCAGGAACCGATTAATGCTATACCTAAATGATCATAATTAATTATAAATTAACAAGTTCTCTCGATAAATATCGATTATCGATTATTTTTTGGCAAAATTCCAAAATTTAAAAATCGTCTAAAATGGTCATGTCATATATCATTTGAAAGCTCTTCGCCTGACGAGTCTAATGATCACTACATCAGCATAGAACACCGACCCGGGAGGCCTGTTTTCCCAACTATAAAAGTACCTCTGGAGATGCATCAGTATAGGGCACGGCTCCGGAGGGCCTGTTTCTGAAATATAAAAATACCCCTAGGGGTACCCATACGGCACACTCCCGAGTTGTATAGTCATGAGGAAGTTAAGTAGTCCATTTCTGACCTTCGAAAATTCGCTAATTTGGGCTCAAATACAGCTAAAAGTGATGTTTTATATGCGATTTTAGCAATTTTAGTGTCTGAAATTCTAAAAAAATCGAAAAAATTGATCAAAAAATTACTTGCCAGAAAAATCGCAGGGAGTGTGTGAAAAATCGTCTCCGGGGCCGATCGGGGGGGGTCTGGCCTGAGTCTGGTGGGCTTAGTTCACCAGATCCCGCTGGTACATGTAATATAGGCAGTGTTTAAGGCCTGTATTGACGTTTTCGTACAGGTTTCTGAACCGACTTGAGGTGCAAAAGTACAAACGTTGTTGTAAGGACCGGTACTACCACGCTCCACGCTGGACACGTTTTAGACGATTTGAAAAACTTTTTGTTCGATTTAAAGATAGCAAAAATTTTTGGTCTTAAATTTTTTAACTTTTTTGACAACTGTGTTTATGGCTACAGAATTTCTTGCTAATTTAGCTTCTGTATTTGATTTATTTATTTGAGCTTAGAAAAATGGCCGGACGTAAATCAAGTGACGATTTGAAGGCAGAGCTGATCAATCTAGTCAAACAATGTCATTGGCTGTAGGACCTGAAACATGCCGACTACAAAGACAAAGTGAAGCGCGACAACAGCTGGAAGCAAATCTGTGATGTCTTGAAATGTTCAGGTATTTATAAATACACTAGAATTGCATTGAATTTGTAAGGTTCACCAGAAAATTTCTTTCAGACGATTTTGCTCGCGCCGAATGGAAAAAATTGAATGACACCTACACTAAAACGAAACTACGCCAAGAAGCGAAGGCTCGATCGGGAATGGCTGCGACTGTGGCTGCGAGTGAGGAACCCGCGTGGAAGTTCTTCAAAGATATGCGCTCAATGAAAGACATACATGGACCTCGCTCGCAGGTACAAGTTGGAACAAAGCAGTTTTCGTTTTGTAATGTAATTTAACGTTTACTTATTACTTGAATGAACCATACATGTACTATGGGGTTTGGAGCTTGTCCCTAGTTAGAATGACGAAACCCAACCCTCCCAGCCACACAAAATCTTGAAGCCTATACTGGGCTTATTTTTTATGGGGATATTTTCTGATAAAACCCGGTAGCCATATTTTTAGACCGTGAGTGGAGTGGTGTCCCTATACTAACCATAACCTTACTAAACCATCCGCTAAAATAAACCATCTGCCAAACCGGGTCGGCATAATAATTTGGCGTGATCTGAAGCGGGCCGATACTTAATCTATTGGCCGAAAAGTGCTCTAAAGTATCGGCCACCAACAAACCGAGTGCTCCTGTACATAGGAAGGGATAAACAGTAGTCACATCATCCATCGATGGCCAGTGGCGTATCCAGGATTTCGGAAAGGGGGGTGTAAAATTTTGAAAATGCCTGGTTGGGCCGCTGCACAACCAGGGTAAGAAAATTTAGCAAAATTTGCCTTCAAAAACGCGTTTAAAACACATTCCAGACTTAAAATTAACAGAAATTACAAGTTTTAGTAGTTTAAAGTGGCCTGGTTGGGCCTCTGCCCGACCAGGGCGAGAAAATTTTTAAAATTTAGCCTTCAAAAACGCATTTAGAAGGCAATTCTGAGCACAAAATAGACAGTTTTGGTACATAATTCATTAGTTTCGCTTATTTTTGACAGACTTTCTCTTCCTACCTCCACCGCAAAGGGGGTGTACCCACCCTACACCCCCTGGATACGCCACTGTCGATGGCCAAGGGGCATCAAGGCTGGAGTTTGAATAAGCCCAAATTTTGAGGTAAAATAGTGTTGGAGAACTATAACAGTCAGGCACTTAACGCCGTTTATGGTACCGACACCATATAAGGTGCCGGTACCATATATGGTACCGGTACCGAGGGTAGTGGTACCATATATGGTACCCCCACCTTCGGGGCCTGTGGTGGTACCATATGGTACCGGTACCATATATGGTACCACTACTTTCGCATTGGTATCGGTACCATGGTACCCCCACCTTCGGGGCCTGTGGTGGTACCATATGGTACCGGTACCATATATGGTACCACTACTTTCGCATTGGTATCGGTACCATATATGGTACCCGGCACCATATGGTACCACTACTTTCGCATTGGTATAGGTACCGGTACCATATATGGTACCACTCTGTTCAGATTTCGTACCATATATGGTACCGGCACCATATATGGTACCGGCACCATATATGGCACCGGCACCCATGGCCATGGGTAGGGGTACCATATGGTACCACCACAGTCGCCGAACGTGGGGCATATATGGTGTCGGTACCATAAATGGCGTTAAGTGCCTGACTGTATAAACCACTCAGGAAATCGCTAAGAAGTCGCAATTTTCGGCTAAAAATCTTTAAAAGCGCTGTTTTCAGCCAGTTTTAGTGTCTGAAGCACTAAAAATTTGCAAAAAATTGGTCAGAATAGATTTTTTAATACCTCTACGTGCTCCAGTGTTAGTAACTCATGTTTTATGTAGAATACATAAAAATTTTTCAGCAGGATTTGTTGGTGAACGGCTGAAATCAATGTCGCGCAGGAAAGCTGACAAAGCCAAACTCGAAATTCACAAGCTATTGGAGACAATAAAGAACGAAGACAGTGATGAGTATGAGTGAACTTTGTACTGCAGATGCAAATTTTGTGTTGTGTTAAAACAAAAATCTTCATTGAAGAAGAACAAGTTCAACAATGCAAACATTCACAAAGTGCGTCCTCTGCTGACAATGGAGTCCTGGAAAGAAAGCGAGCCAGAGGAAACAAAGAAGTCTTTGAACATTCCTCGAATTCGCTTAGCTTCTTGGTTAGCGTTGTTGGTTGACAGGCGGTTGCAGAAGGACAGACACAGAGAAACGGTCTCTCTGGCAATTTCATCAGCAATTCTCTGCTGAAACGTTGGTTCTCGCGTGCGCAAAAAATTGTGAAGACCAATTGTCGCTCTGATCACATCATCCGTGGTCTCGGCTTTCACTTCACAGTGATTGGCGCTCTGTAGACGCACCTGAAATGAGGATGCAATTGACCTCTTTATTGGACAATATATTCTCAAATCTTAACACAGAAAGATTAGTGTTAAAACGTAACATAACCATACATGTACATGTACTAGGGGGTCACCCCTTAACTAGAAAGGCCAAACCCCTCACCCGGACCCCCCGAGACAGTTCAGGGACCCCACGACCAAAAAATGCAGGCAGTATCGGCTCCAGTACTGACAAACTGGCTCAGATATAACTAACTTTCAGCCTAAAATTCGCCTGAAAAGCCTTTAGAAACCGAATTTGGCGTATCCACTGCTGATGTTTAAGAGAAATCGGTGTTTTTGGAAGACTTTTTCATAATTTTTTGCTTCTTTTTAGCTCTAAAACCTATTTGGCAGCTAAAATACCGATTTTTAGCCTCCTTAGCGAAAAACCGTGCTAAAAACGCATTTCCAAGCGTTCTGGAGCTTTTTGATACTTTGTACCCCCTTTCTTGGCGAAACCCCCTTCGACCCCCCACCTAACGGAAACCTCCCTCCCCCACGCCGGCCGGGACCTGTTACATGTATGAATATTTATTTATTTTCGGTGACGCGCAGAAACTTACGCAATGGTGCATTTGGCCACTTTCTAATCTCTTCTCCCGTGTAAATGAGTGGTAATAATTTCCTCAATTCCTCCCTTATTACACGTAATATTTTGCTACTCACAAATTTCATTTTTTGTTAATTCGCAGTCGATATTTTTTGAGATAAATAAAACAACAAATTTTGCCTCAAAATGGTACGTACTGTAGTCCTGCGTTGTAAACTACAAAAACTAGCTATTATAAATAATAAAAACGTACCAGACAGCAGTTAGAAGACCGAAGGCATTTTCGATGCACCGACGAGCGCGAGAGAGCTGATAGTTGAAAATGGAGCGCTCTTTGTCAAGACCGTGGCCGGGAAACGGACGCATGAGATTAGTACGCAGAGGAAATGCCTCATCTGCTACAAGAACAAACGGGCAGGCTTCGTTCAGACCAGGCAGAGGTCGATCAGAGGGGAGGAAGTTGTTGTCCAGAAGAGCGGAGTTGAGGTCAGATCGAGCAAACGCAGCAGCATCGCCTGCTGACCCGAACTCTCCCACACTGGCCCACAGGAACCGGTACTGCCCGTCCGCTAGGGCCAAAAGAAGCACGCTAAAGTCTTTCTTGTAGTTGAAAAATTGAGATCCAGACTTCGGGGTGCCTGAAACACCATTTTTGCACTAGGTATAACAGCTCAATACGTAGTACGCATACATGCACTAGGGGGTTTGGGGAGTCACCCCTAGCTAGAAAGGCCAACCCCCTCACCCGCCGAAACACTTTGGGGACCGCACCACCACCCCGACCCAAAAATACAAGTAAGTACTACATAGTGGCGGCTCCAGTACTAGGAAACTGACTCAGAAATCACTAATTTTTAGCTTAAAATTGGCATGAAAAGCCTAATTGGCTGCTATCTGATAGTGGGCCGAGTAGAGAGATGCCCAGGCTTGCTTAATACCGTAACCAAACTCTACTGATGAATCGTCAAAACGATTCGCCTGACGAATCGTCTTCATTGCGGTTTTTTGGCGATAACTGTACGTAATGTGTCGCTGGGTTTTTCGCTGCGACAGGATTTTCCAGGTCCCAAACTGGGTTTTGGAACCGTGATACGTAGGTATGCACCACCACCTGCATACTGTACAGACATGGGCTGGCATTTCGGCTGAGGGGTGGTAAATTTTCGAATCTTGAGGGGAGTAGCGGCGTCTGAGAGCGGGTTTAGAGAATGGTAAGCTAAAAAGTTCGATTTTTGACCGAAAGTAACGTTTTTAGGCATATTTTTCGCTAAAATAGGTTATGAAATGAGCTATACTGAGCTCATTTACTCCGAATCAAGGCATGCTTTCATCATATACAAAATTCTTCCAACAAGAGGGGGTAGCGGCGGCCTGAGGCGGGTTGGTCAGAGCCTGACGGGGGTGAGTGAACCCCCTCAGAGCCCCTTTGCCCATGTCTGCACATGTACTAGCGGGTTGGGGGTTACAACCCCTAGCTAGAAAGGCCAAACGGCGCTCACCCCTACCCCTCTCACCGAAGTTTGTGCTGCAGAATATTCTGTCGCCGTTGACATGTTCTTTTTACTTTAGGACCCAAAAGTAGGTTTCCAGGTCCCCAAAAATCCGCTGGTCGAAAAAACCCCACTACATTTTTGATTCGATACTGAAAGCATTTGTGAACGCGTACTACAAACACTTGTCCTCCACAAATCTCTGCACAAATGTTTAAACTCAAAGAGGTACATACAACATTCACTAGCACAGGGAAAGCTGTGGGGCAAATTTTTCGAATTAGATTTGTAGCGTTAGATTGCGTACCTTGATTTTGCAGTGCTTGCCGTCCAGAGCTCCGCAACAGTTTGGAAACTGCCAGCGATCCCAGAAAAAAGTGGCAGCGGCAAGCAAATCTTCCTTTGTCGGTTTCTTAACGAATTCCGCCCAAAGAACATCAGCGATTGCTTTCGACGTCTCTCTAATTATCTGGCTGACTGCAGACTTCGAGCAGTGGTAGCTGTGAGCAAGGGACGCCGGCATATCACCACTTGCCAAGTAGCTGCAGAACATCAACATACGCTGTATGTAGAATTTGCTTGCGGCAAAATTGTAGTTTAGGGGTCCCTTGTAGGGATGGGATGCATATAGTATGCTGCAAACGCTTAAAAAACACCCAGTTAGCTACGCTAACGTTACGTTAGTTAGTTTAGTTAGTTATGGATAGTTCGCCAAGTTCTGGTCAAAAACATAAGTTATTTTTTGTGGTCGGCCTTTCCTGTGAAAAACACGCGTACATAGTTTTGGTTGTGATCTGTTTTGTCAACCTACTAGTAAGCTAGTTGTCTGTTTATTTAAAGATTTGAATCTGAGCCAACAGTGTATTGAATTTATTTTGAATTATGCCTATTGTAAATATTAACTGTAGTTTGGTTGGACAGATTTGCTTGACTTAAAGTTAGTGAAATGCTAACCAAAAATATGTTGATTTTATTCAAAAGCAAAATTGCAGGTTTTCAGCATTTTACAAGTACTTGTAATATCACATTTTCCATTTCTAGGCATACATGGGCCGGGGGGGTCCGGGGTGGGGGTTTGCCCACCCCGCCCCACTTGGGTTCGACCCCCCAAACGACCCCACCCACCCACCTGAAGCCGACTTTTGTTCCTGACCCCACCCACCAAAATCGCCGCGACCCCCCAAACCGGCAGGCACACCCCCAAATTTTCGGATTTTGACTACCCCCAACCCATTTTTCCGGCCCATGTATGTTTCTAGGAAGTCAAAAAACTGCCATAAAGGAAGATTTTGTGTTTTTCTAACCGATAGCATGGCCAACAAAACCAAAAAACAGTACTACCACCTTTAAAAGGGCGAAAAAGACATGAATTTACTGAAAAAATCTTGCTGATTCAGTTTTAACAACTATACGGTATCATACGGTATAAAAAAGACCGTATACCGTATGATACCGTATAATACCGTATACCGGTCCCATTCCTACTGTAGTCCCTGGGGATATTTCAATTTTTAGCAACCTTACTACTTGACTTGAACGTGTTCGATATTTTCGAATCCCCATCGATTTCCACTGGTTTTTTAGTATAGGGCACGCTCTGGAGAGCCTGTTTTCTAAAATTAAAAGAACCCCTATTGACGCAACTGGGCACACTCCGCATGGCGACCTATGTAGGTAATTAATTAAAAACACAACTATTACCTAAATCATAAGGAATAATTAAATTTATATATAGTGAGGAACCCCTAAACTAGGATTTAGCGTTTGCGTTAAAAACTCACCGTAAACACAGGGCAAGACGGTACTGAGGAGAGAGTGGAAGCTGATGGGTGGGCTTGTGGGAAATATGAGCGTGCACCTTCTTCAGTAGCCAGTCGAAGCTGCCTCGACTCATTCGGCAGTAGGCCTAGTTGCGGAACTGGTCTGGGTCCATCACTCGCAGCGGACGCACGAGATGAACGAACTCACTACTTCGATTGCGGGTTTGATGATTGATAGGGCGAACACACCAACGACGAAGACGTTTTTGATGGTTTTTCTTTTGAACGTAACGTAAAGCTAGTACTAAGAAGAGCAATGGCAGCATCATCCATGATAAAACCTTTTCAACTGACAATCAGATCATACAATAAATCAAGCTAACACAGCAGCAACTACGACGCTGACAAAGTGTCAGTTCAAATATTTTTAACTTTTTTTTACTTCCCTCAGCTGACACGCGCTGACACCGACGTCTGTCAGCGCCCGCGTGTCAGCGCAGAGTAGTATAAACCCATCGGCTGACACTGGGTGTCAGCTCCGCCAAAGTATAAACTGCTTCGCTGACAACCTGTTAACTTATATCACTTCTGTCAGCGCTGACAAGCGTCAGCGCGCTGACATGGCGGGAAACGTCAGCGCGCTGACGCGTCAGCGGCTGACAGCAGCCTTGTCAGCGCACTGACAGATGACGAAGTATAAACCCACCTTTAGGTGAGGCGATTCTAATCCACCCTTTTCCCGTTTGGCACCTTTTTTGGGTTTCTTAAAAACAGAATCGGTTGAGTGTAGAGTCTTATTTTACTTCAAGCTTTAGTTTGAGCAGACGGATGTTTTAGCTTTTGGTCTCAGTTGAAATATCGCTCTCTGGCCGATCGATTGGTTGCTCGCCGGTCAACAAGAAATCACTGAGTCGGGTACTGTAACAGTCTAAGGCGAGCAAGTTCACCACACTACGATTTTCTCCAGTTTCTTCAGTTTTATATTGATTTTATGGATTTTGCCTCAAATTGGGCGCGGAAAGTGTATGATAAGTGCCTCACACCACAAAAGTCGGCATGCCTCCCGTAACCATTATTTAAAATCTGAATGTCATACTTGAAGAGGCAACAAGAGAAATCCAAGTCTACCAGTGGTACAGCGTTTTCAAAGGAGCTCCATTTCAGTTGAAAAAAATGCCTAAAGGTGGCCTGCTGTGCACTTCGAAATAAGCTCTCGAATAATGTTTACTGGAGGCACGTCCAGCTTTGTGCAGAACTTAGCACACACTTCCCATTTTGAATTTGAGGCAAAATCCATAAAAAACATTAAAAACTGGAAAAAAAACCCGCAGTGTGCCGAACTTCCTCATTTTAAACGTTTATGGTACCCAACTCAGTGATTTGTTTTTGGCCAGCGACCAACCAATCGATTGGATCTCTCTTTAAAATGAGATCGAAAGCTATAAAAGATCAGTCTGCTCAAACCAAACCTGGAAGTAAATTCACGTTTTTGACAACATGTATGCTAACGTTACCGTACATGGCGCTGAGCATCTAGAAAACCATTTCTATGTTATCTAATTGTAAGTGGTTAAAGTTCCTCAATTAACCTTCAATCTGAAATCGTAAGGGAGACATTTTCGGGTATTTGACCACGCCAACCCCCCTTCAGCCCCCTCTTTTGCCCATGTCTGCATGCACTTGAAGATTCTGGGTTACTCCCTGTTACCCTTCTACCTCACACCACCAAGACAGGTCAGGACATCTGACTCAAAATAGAAGTTACTAGCAGCTCGAGTACTAACTAACTGGCTCAGAAATCATTGATTTTTTAGCAAAAAATGAGGTCAAAAGGCTATTGGCAACCGAATTTGGCGTTTCCGCTGCTGATATTAATTTACACTTGTTCTAGCTCTTCAACGCCAGTTGACAGCTCAATCGATTTTTAGTCTTATTATTTACTAGAAAAAAATGTGCTAAAACGCAATTCCAGGCGTTTGGGAGCTTTTTAGAATTTTGCACCCCATCCCCGGGCGAAACCGACCTGGACCCCAATAGTCAGGAAAACCCTCTAACCCCGCCCTGCTGCTGTAGCATCTATAACCCCAAACACATTTTCCGGCCCATTACACATGTATGCAAGTACGTAGTTCTGTGGTGCATAAATACTGAAACAACCGTACCCACAGAGCTGGCACAGCGGCAGTATGGCGGCGGCATGGCATCATCGGTGACCTACAAAATTAAATTTATTTCAGAGCTCGTTTGTGAATTCGGTCCATTTAAGCGATACAGAATATGGAAAATAACGGTTATACATACATGGGCCGAAAAAATCAGAAGAGGTATGGAGGTCGCCTCGGCCAAAAAATCGAAAAAAATGAAAAATTTCTCAAAAAAAATCGCGATTTTTAGCTGAAAAAAAAAATCTAAAAATCCCCTAAAAATCGCTAATTTGGGCTTAAACACAGCCAAAAAGTGCTGTTTTACAGGCGATTTTGGCAATTTTGTGTCTAAAAGTATAGAATATCGCAAAAATTTGCTCAAAAAATTACTTGCAACAAAATCGGAGGGGGTCTGGCTTATTTCGGGTGGTGGCAGACCCCAAGACCCCCTGTCACACGTATGCGGAAGTTCGCTAATCTGAACAAACTTGGCCGGTCCTATCCTGTCGGGATTACATACGCTGTTGGCCAAAAAGCCCCGCCTAGCCTTCAAAATTCCAAGTTTCCAAAAAAATTCCGGCAAGGGTGAAGAAGGACGGCTGAGTAGGGGCCACTAGGTCCATGCGTGGCCAACATGTTAGCTCTCATCTGGTACCTGACATTTGTTCGGGGTAAGGTTTATGTGAGTGCACAGTGAACTACGTATCAATACCCTTTATCTGGTTTATCTTGTGTTGGACATTTTGTTTATATTGTAATCATACATGTACTAGGGGGGTTTGGGGGGTTACCCCCCTGCTGGAAAGGCCAAACCCCCCATCACCCCCACGAGACAGGTTAAGGGACCCCCCCCCCGACCAAAAATACAAGTGGTGGTAGTGGCTCCAGTATTAACAAACTGGGTCAGAAATCACTAATTTTTAGCCAAAAATTCACTTGAAAAGCCTTTGGAAACCGAATTTGGCGTTTCCACTGCTGATATTTAAGAAAAATCGGTGTTTTTGGAAGCTCTTTTTGTCATTTTTTGCTTGTTTTTAGCTTTAAAACGCTATTTGGCAGCTTAAAATAGCGATTTTTAGCGTCCTTACTGAAAAAAACGTGCTAAAAACGCATTTCTAGGCGTTTTGGAGCTTTTTGAAATTTGGGACCCCCCACCTGGGCGAAACCACCCCTCGACCCCCCACCTGAGGAAACCCCCCTCCCCCCAGGTCGGCCCGGAGCTGTTACATGTATGATTGTAATTGAATTAACTTACTGCGATGGAGGGGCGGGCTCTTTTTGCCGCCGGTTGCCTCGTTGACTCGGCGCCGACTCTTTTGCGCTGAAAATGACAAATATACAGGATGCCCAATCCATGGTCCCACCAAAAAGTCAATAAGTTTGACTATGAACCTAAACGGCTATCGATGGAATTTTCAAAATACTATTTAAAATCACATTTCTTGTCTGGTCATATAACCTGAGATGCGCTGCTTCAAAACAAACACGTTTTCAAAGGAGCTCCACTTCAGTTGAAAAAAAAGACTAAAGGTGGCCTGCTGTGCACTCAGCAATAAGCTCTCGAATAATGTTTACTGGAGGCACGTCCAGCTTTGTGCAGAACTTAGCACACACTTCCCATTCTGAATTTGAGCATTAAAAACTGAAAAAAAGCAGGAGAATATGGCAGTGTGCCTCATTTTAAACGTTTTATATATAGTACCTGACTCTGCCAGCTACCACACCTGACCGCTCCGTCAGGTTAAACTCAGCCAGACTAACCGACCACACAATTGGCAGTTGCAGGCCACATGGGTAATAGAATGAGTGACGCAAGCAGACGCGCGCCCAGAGGTCAGATTACCGGTCCTATTATACAACCCTTCTTTGGTGGTCCAGGGTGGCCCGTGTTTTGATGGTCGACGGTTTTTCACAAGAAAAAATTGAATTCCACTCCCCAATCAGCCGAAATAATGCTAGCCAATGTCTATCAGAACTAAGGGACGGTCGGTTTTAATAGCATAATAGTCTAACAAAACTCACCGTTGGATGCTGAAGTGGTGCACACCAGCAGAGGTCGATCACAGATCTGACAGCAGGCCAGGGCTCCCTTCCTTATAAGCAGACCAATTGTGCAACCGCCTTTGTGGTCGAGTGTTTTGAAGGGTGACGACTTTCTTGAGTGTCGCGCCGCGTCTGTCGGCGCTATTTGTAGTCCAAGTGCTGAATAGATTTAAGTGTTTTCACGCCTTGTCTGCCTGCCGCCGCCTTTGTAACAAACCCGCCGACACTTTACACAGTTGAGTGTCATCTTCCTAATTGCACAATACATAACCCAACTTTCGATTCCAGTGCTAAAACTGGCATTGCAATCAAATGGAACCGGCAGTCAGAGTTGGCGATTCAACCAATGGTTGCCATTAATAGCTAAAGTTTTACGGTCAATTTCGCTTATTTTGAATCTGGGCCCAATTTTAAAAACTCCACGCCAGTTTCCAGTAAACCACTGAGTGAGATTACTATTTATAATTATATGACAAAGGTGAAAACTGTGGAATGTGTTTACATTAGAAGTTTTATGCATATCAAACAAGTTCCATAACAGCGTTCCATAGTGCATAACAGCGTGTGTTACGTTGTAAAGCAAAACATTTGGTTGCAAGCCGCTAAAAGAAAGCAAAATATGTGGTGCACCTATCGATTCTTTTTCTGTTAAATGAATGTTGCGTACGCCGCCTCAAGAAAATGTTGCAACTGAAAAGTGGCAACCTGGTACCAGTGTCAATCTTGTGAAAAATACGCCGTTGCAGTCAGTTACTGCGTCGAAAAAAAACCGTTTGTCAGGTGTTTTCCGGCCGAAAGAGAGTTTTCCTGAGAACGCCGTACTACGGCCAGAAGGTGTTTCCCCAGCCAGTTCGAGACTCACGACGAAACTCTGTTGCGACCACGAACCCCAGACCAACCTACTACGTCTGGAACGACTCCTGTTAAAACTGATCGAGAAATTCGACTTGAACGACGACATCAAAAACAAGAGATGGACAATGTGGCAGAACAGATGCAAAACATGAACGCACAGTTGCAAAACGTACAGCAGCAGATTCAAAGGCAACAAAATGCGTACTTGCCGGGTTTACAAACTTCAGCCACAGACCACACTATTCCGTACTTTAGCGGAGCACAGATTGGCGATAATTTTGGTTCTTGGCTGCGCACCCACTTTAACCGCTTAGCTGATGCGTGTTCTGTTCTATGTGTTATAACTTTCTCCGCCTTTCAATTTTCTCAAACTTCTTTACTTAGACACCCTGTTGCTCTCTTGCCCATGCGCTGCCACAAGCCTCACTTTGCTACTCCGTCTGTTTGCTACACCTGTGTCTGGCCGCTGGCCCAACGTGTCAGTCAAGTGGTATCACTTCCCTCCACTCACACACATCTGTTGATATGCTACACACGTGCTTCACCAACGGCGTCCCTTCTCTGGCCCACCAGCGGTCAAAGCCGTCAACAACTCCCGGAGGTATCACTTGTAACTGACACCACTCGCTATTGACGACTCAACCTGGGCCGAACACCTTTAGAGACGCCTTGCCATGTGCGACCTACTACGATACACTCCACCACACAAACAAGGGGCCATTTCCTTCGCCTCCCCTCACTCTCCACTCTACTGGCCACCCAGCTTTGGGTAATGGAAGAACTCAAGTTTACTTCCTGGAATGCCAGAAGCCTCACGAAAAAGATGGTAGAGTTCCGCTACTTCCTCAGTTGGCGGTTATTTCTCTCCTGTCTCTGTCTTTGTCTCTCCTTTCTCCTAGTGTTTCTCACTCTTATGTCATGTGTGTGCTGTCCTCTTACTTTCTCAGAATCCTACAGTCGATTCCACTGCCAAATTGGTCTCATGACCAACGGCGTGGGGGAATACATCAATCAATCAATCAATCAATCAATCAATCAATATGCATAATCTGTTTATTAGACGACTCTGTACTCCCAATTGTTTGGTTATGATAGGCTGTGGAAGTTATTTGGTTAATGGTTAGGAGTGTACAAAATTTTTGAATAAGTCGTGAAAAGAAATTGGTTCCTTGGTCAGAGAGAATTTTCAAGGGCAGTGAAAAATTACAGAAAATCTCTGAAAACATTACTTCAGCAGTTTGCTCAGCGGAAATATTTGGAACAGCTTTGGCGACAATGAAACGAGTTAAAAATTTTTTGGGGGGGGTTTTTTTCTTAGCAGGTGCGCATTTAGAAGAGGCGGCAACAGAACAGAGTTTTATTTAGAGAACAGTTACAGACGGAAAAACAAGAGCAAGAGCAAGAGGGAGCGTAATCTAAATTGGTCCGTTGTTAACTTAACAATCCAGATGACCTGTGTCAATAGTAAAGTACGTAATTTACATACCACGTTGTACACAGTAGCCGTCAGTACACACAGTAGTTAATTTACTTCACGCTAAACATAATAACATAACAGTATACTAACACTCCTCCTTTTAGCGCGGAGGGAAATAATTAGCTACCTGCGCGAGACAAAAAGGAAAGAATGCCTAAAAAACATTTTAGCTCCCGTAAATCATTATGCAATCTTAAAATAACTACGAAAAATACACTGCTGGATCCTTAGACAATTCTGCTACCGGCGACTCACAAGGAAAAAAAAGAGCTATCGCCTACTCGCACGTTAGCGGCAAAAAGTGGTGGGTTAGCTTGCCGTCATCGTGCGCTCGGTTAGTATGCTAAAGGCCCCAGACCCAGTCCCTGTTTGAAAGCGGAAAACGGAGGGAAGGGAAGGGGTTTAGTCAGCCCGTCGGCCAACTGTTCAGTAGTCGCAATTGTGTTGATCTCCACCAGGCCCGCATCAATGTAGTCGTGTACAAACCGCAGTTTGATGTCAAGGTGTTTGGTGCGCTGGTGGTGTGCCGTAGGGTTTAGGGCCAGGGCTGCTGCAGACCGATTGTCTTCGTTCACTATTGTTGGGGTTTTCTGTGGATACCCAAGGTCTGCCAGTAACGTCCTAAGCCACTTCACTTCTCCGGTCACTTCCGACAGTGCTATGAATTCGGACTCTGTAGTGCTCTTAGCAACCAGTGTCTGGCGTTGGCTGCACCAAGAAACCGGACCTCCACTAAGCAAAAGAACGAAGCCTGTAGTTGATCTCCGCGTTTCAAGGTCGCCACCCCAATCCGAATCACAGTAGCCCGTAAGTTGAGTGTTGCCTTTGGCTGAAAACATTATGCCCACACTCGTTGTTTCTTTCAGGTACCGAAGAGCGCGTTTGGCGGCGCCAAAATGGACTTCCGAAGGCGCTGAGGAAAACTGGGCCAAACGGTGGACTGTGTATGCCAAGTCTGGCCTGGTCGCCACCGCTAAGTACATCAAGGAACCGACCAACGACTGGTAAGTAGACTGGTTCACAGTTGAGGTGTCACTTGGGTCCCTTGGTACCATCTCTGCCCCGGCACCTGCCGCCATGGGTGTTTTTGAGCCGTTAGCGTCAGCCATGCCAAACCGTTCGAGCACGCGTTTAGCATAGTTTTCTTGCTTCATTTTGATTACACCCTCCTCCTGATATATCTGCACGCCAAGGAAGTGGTGAATTCGACCCATGTCTTTGACTGTGAAGTACTTTGCGATTAGCTGCTTCGCATGCGCTAGGGTCTTCTCACTTTGAGCTGCGAGCACAATGTCGTCTACGTACACTGCTAAGAGTACGGTTTGCCCATTCACCTTTCCTTTGTACAGACATCTGTCTGCTCTTGACTGCTCGAATTGGAGTTGCGTGAGCATGCTGTGGAACTCGTCATTCCAACACTTAGGGCTTTGCTTCAGCCCATACAAGCTGCGTTGTAGTAGAGAGACGTGATCAGGATGTTGTTTGCTTGTGAAGCCCTCTGGCTGTTCCATAAAGACAGTCTCTTTCAGGTGTCCGTTTAGGAATGCCGTCTCTACGTCTAGTTGGTGTACCTGCATCCCTTTTTGCACTGCCACTGCGAACAGACTTCTAACACTTTCCCAGCGGACAACTGGTGCGAAAACGTCGTAGTAGTCCACACCAAATTTTTGGTTGTACCCCTTGGCCACCAGTCTTGCTTTGTACCTGCTTAGCCTGCCGTGTTCGTCAAGCTTAGTCTTGAATACCCAGCGGCATCCAATGACCTTCCCATTTTGGGGTCTTGGGACGAGTTTCCAGACGCCAAAATCGTTTAGCGACTGAATTTCCTTTTTGGCAGCTTTCACCCACTGCTTAGAGTGATCTGAGGCCAAAACTTCTTTCCAGTTAGCCGGTTCTGGAATCTCTTGCGCCTCTGCAGGTTTAGCAACGTAGTCTCCGAGCCATGTAGGGGGTACACCCTTGTTGTTTCTAGCAGAACGTCTGAGTGGCAGAGGTGGCTCTGTTGCCTGCCGTACTGGCCTTCTAAGTGGTTCTGGTTGCACCTCAGGCTCTTCTGGTGCGTCCACGAAATTCTGTAGATCCTCTTCAGGTGCTTCTCTGTTCTGAGCTTGCTCCTCCTGTTCTGGAATCGGCTGTACTGGCTGCACAGCTGGTACGTTTTGCTGATTGACAGGCTGTTGCACATGTACGGCTGGTACTGGCTGAGGTAAGTCTGGCTCTGCCGGTCTAGGTTCAACTTCCGACTGAGGAAAATCGGCACGACTACCCACTCTTGCTCCTCCTGTTGTGGTGACGTCTGAGTAGAGTAGAACTGAGTTTCGTCAAATTCTAGATTGCGACGAATTTGGGCTGACAGAGAAGCAGGATTCCAAACTCTATAGCCCTTGGACTCAGTGGAATAGCCAAGAAGATAGACACGCTCAGCCCGTGGAGCCAACTTCGAAGATGGAGAAGCCACCTTGGAGAATGCCAAACAGCCAAAAGTACGGAGGTGAGAAACGTCTGGAATTCTACCGTACCACTTCTCATATGGCGTCCGACTCTGCAGTGCGACTGTAGGAGAACGATTGCGCAAATAGCACGCACAGGAGACCGCTTCTGCCCAAAAAGTCGGAGGTAGATTTGAGCCAGCTAGCATAGAGCGAACCTTGTCAAGAATGATGCCGTTAAATCGTTCGGCCACTCCATTCTGTTGTGGAGAGTCTGGTACCGTAAGTTCGCGTTTGACTCCTTTGGCCTCTAGCCAGTTTTGAAATTGCGTGCTCATAAATTCGCCACCACGATCAGATCGCACTGCGCATAACTTTCGACCGGTTTCGCACTCAAGCTGAGTGATAATACGCTTGAACTCTGTAAAAGCGTCAGATTTGCGTGCCAGAAATGCAACATATGACATCCTAGTACAATCATCAATTATGGACAGAAAGTACCGTTTATGACCTATTGACTGAGGCGTAAATGGTCCGGCGATGTCCGTGTGTACTAGTCGTAGTGGTTCTGTGGCACGTCTCTTTGACTCCTTTGGAAACGGGTGTCGTTTGGCTTTGCCCTCAGCGCACGCTTCGCAAAACGTGAACTTGTCTAAGCCCACTTGTTGCAGACCTTCCACGATATTGGACCGCACTAGACGTTCAACATCAGCCTTGCCGAGGTGTCCAAACCGTCGATGCAACGTGTCTGCTGAAATAACTGCGCCGGCAGAAACAAGACCAACAGGTACGTAGTGATATGTAGGTGTACCAGTTTGGGTGCAGACCTCACCAGGGTCTCGTGCACAACTAATTCGCTCCGTTGTAGGACCAACGACCAGCTGACTGGATTTAGAGCACCGCGCCATCACACGAGCATCAGGTGTACTGTCTGAAACTTTCACGGCAGCATCTGCGCTAACGTTAGACTGACCGGAAATACCACTTGGGGTGCACAACGGCTTATTACGAGCTAGTGCACAATCCATGCGTGTGAGGTTTCCAGACGTCACTGAGTGCGTTTCAGAAGTCATGCTCTGATGACCGGCCGAACTGGTATCACCGGCACTTGATAACAAACTAACAGGTAAGTCTGAAAATTGTGCGGCAACATCTGTACGTACACTGTATGTCTGTTGACTACCCTTTCCGGTGCACAGCAGCTCACCACAAGCTCGTGCACAACCTCTGCGTTTGCTTTCAGGCTGTCCCTCTTCCTGCTCAGAGGTGCCTCTATGACCAACATCATCTGGCATCTGCGAATCTGGCGAGCACACTGAAATACTGTCGGCAGCATCTGTACATACAACAGAAAAGTCGGGGGTACCGGTTTGGGTGCACACCTCACCAGGGTTACATGCACAACTCACTCGTTCACCGATTTGCTGCCCCGATGCGATAATTGCAATGCCACACATCATCTTTTCAGGTGCCTCGACCGCCACCGATGCGCTGCCCAGCAAAGACCCGTGCATTATGTAGGAACCGCCTTCCTGCCGTCCCTCAATGACTTGCTGCCAGTCAGAGTCGAAGATGCGAACTTGTTTGCCTTGAAACAGAGTTATTAAGCCACGGTTTGAGATCGCACACACAGAGAGAAGAGTTCCTTTCAACTTTGGAACGTGTAGGCAGTTAGCTAAGGCAAACGTAGAGCGTTGACGACCGTTAAGCGCTTGTAATGGCAGCTGACCGATGCCGACCGCGTCGATGGTGTCGTCATCAGCAATCAGAATAGGCAGCGGCTCACGTAGACGTTTGTAGTTGAGCATACGGTCGCCAAAACTGGACATGTGATTTGAAGCGCCACTGTCTATCACAATCTGCGTGCGAGAGTGAGTCGAGCCAGCCATGTACAGCTTAAGAGCCGGTCCACCCTTAAGGTGCTCTATTACCTCCTCCATCGAACTCTGTGCGTTGACGTCCGCACTAGCAGTATGGGCCTTCGCTTTGGGGGGACTCGGGCACTGGCTTTTGCGATGAAACGAGCCCCCACAGTTGTAGCACGTGCCCTTGATATAACCGCCTGCCGCACCACCGCTTGCTTCTGTGCTGCTTCTGTTCCAGCTGGTGTTGCTTGCAGCACCGCCGCGCTTAGAACTTGCGCCTCCTCGACTTCGACCGCCACGTTTTCCTCTACCGCGCCACTGACCTGCGCCTCTACTGCTCGCTAGCAACGCTGTTGGCTCGGTATTCTTACTTCGCATGCGCCATTCGTCATCTAAGGCTTGAGCGAGCATAGACACCGTGTATGGCCGATCATCGGGCGCAGACGTACTAGCGTGTGACACAATTGAACGGACTGCACTCCAACTTTGCGGCAAAAGGCTAATCGCTTGTGACACTTGGATCCAAAGTGGCACCTCCTGACCGATAGCCCTTAGCTGATCACAGATTTTCTGTCGATCAGAAAGCCACTCACTGGGCTTTCGTTTGCCGTCATAGTTAAGTTCAGTCAGTTGACCCATAAGATGTACAATGTTGATCTGAGACTTACGGTCGAACTGTTCAGTCAGGAGTGTCCACAGGGCGGTGGGGTCGGTGTCGTCAACGATGTTGATGAGGCGGTGCACTTCTGGCGAGAGAGCACTGAGCAGGGAGTACATCGCCATGTGCTTGCGTCGTTGGAAGCTGCGAATCTGATCGTTGTGGGCGGCGGCGGCGGCGCGCGGTGGTCTCTGTCGTCCTCCCTCTTCGGCGTCAGCTTGTTGAGCTCCTCCTTGAGGTGGTTCTTCTTCCGGTTCCCTTTCTTCGCCGATCACAATGCGCCAGGACTCCTGGCACTAGGGCCCGACCGGATATCCGGATCCGGATCCGGATCCGGCCGGATATGACCATATCCGGATCCGGTACCGGATCCGGATATTACCTGCCGGATATGCCGGATATCAGTCACAGATGAGAAAACGTGATTTTTTACGTATTTTGAACATAAATATTGCATTCAACACAATGTTTGTTAGATGCGACAGTTGTATGGTTCTAAAAACAGTTTTTTAGCTTGCCAGGAAGTATTTGAGTGCTCCTATCGGCCTTCACTGAAAGTAAAAATCTGCCAGATTTTAACCGGTTTTGTGAAAAAGCTGAGCTCTTCAGGTTCTTAAGTCCATATAAAGATTGGTTAACCTGCAAAATTTGGCAAAGATCCGATGAAGGTTTCTTGAAATATTTACGTTAAAAATTGACATCTGAAAATTCGTGTCAGTTCATTTCGGAAGGGCATAACTCCAAGCTACAGAAGGCGAGCAGGCTAGGACTTGGCCAAAACAAACACTTAACAAAAATAATAATGCTAATGTGATACAATGAACATCACAAAACAGCCAAGCAGACTGGATTTCTATGTTTAGGATAGTCGCCTTGTTTTTGCTAATTTTTCATTTAATTAAAAATAAAAAATCTAAAATAAAAAACTAACTATTATTGAGGCAAGTTTATACTGTAAATCTGTACTTTACAGAGATCAAAGCGTCTCTTTTCAGTTGCAGAATGGAGATGAATGGCTTGAGACTCTAAAAACTCAACTCGCAAAGAATGGAAATCTCAACTGAGATTTTTCAAATTCATAATCTTTTAGTTTGTAAAACTAGGACAGGTCTACCAAAAGGTTGGCTAAGTATACGACATTAGAGAGAACAAATTTGAACATGCAAACAATAATTTAGCCAAAAGTCTGTGATGCCAACCATTTTTATCTAAAAATTACGAAATGAGCTGAACTTTCATGCCAAACTGTGTTTCCCCTTCTGTTTTTTTCCAGATGAGGTCTGTATCTGTAAAATAGGTATGTCTAATAAATGCTAAAGATTGCATAGACATTTCGACCAAACTTGAAAATGCTTGGAAAGCGTCCAGTTATCAATTTCTAGCCGCGATGATAAAATATGCAAATATGCAAAAAAATATACACATATCTCATTTTTGCATGCATACGATATATGCAATATCAATATGCACTAGAGATTGCATGCATATATTCATATGCAATATCACATGCATTGCAAAAACCCGATATCATCCAGCCATAGTTTGAACTACAATTATTAGATGTTGTTTTGAATCAACTGTTATAGAACAAAGAAATGTATATGTGGTTTATTGCATTCTAAAAAATTTTAAGTTGAATAATGATATCCGGCATATCCGGATCCGGATCCGGCCGGATATGGGCATATCCGGATCCGGATCCGGATCCGGTAGAAATTTGTATCCGGTCGGGCCCTACCTGGCACAGCAGGAAGTTTTTGGCAAGCTGCTTCCAGGTGCTCCAATTGTTGAGCCGCAGAACTGCCATTTCCTTCGGCTGAGTGTTCGAGGAATTGTTAGCCATGGCAGACTAAACAAACAGGACAGTTTTAGGGAACACCTAACATAAAAATAGCTCTGGAGGGATGGTGCCCATAACCTCTTAGCAGGTGCGCATTTAGAAGAGGCGGCAACAGAACAGAGTTTTATTTAGAGAACAGTTACAGACGGAAAAACAAGAGCAAGAGCAAGAGGGAGCGTAATCTAAATTGGTCCGTTGTTAACTTAACAATCCAGATGACCTGTGTCAATAGTAAAGTACGTAATTTACATACCACGTTGTACACAGTAGCCGTCAGTACACACAGTAGTTAATTTACTTCACGCTAAACATAATAACATAACAGTATACTAACAGAAGGTTGCTTTGAAGTAAAAAATTCCTAGATTTGAACCGTAGTCGTTTAGCTAAGACAGGGGTTGTTGGTAGAGTTCCTTTCTGGAGGTACCGAATAATGGGCTGTAAATCGTCCTGGCCAAGCTGAAGCTTAGCAAGCTCGACAGGGTTGGTTAGGGCCGTACGTGGTGCTGGTATAAATTCACTACCGTCCAAACTAAAATCGGGTGATTGTGTTTTGTTTGGTAATATGTTTTGACTGAGTTCGGGACCGCGTTCCGTGGGAAAGTTTCTTGATAAAGCATCGGCCACTAAATTTTGTTTACCTGGCCGGTACCGTATCTCAAATGTATATTGAAGCAATTCAATTTGCCAGCGCATTAGTAATCCAGTTGATCGATCTTTTGCGTAATCGATTGATCTTAAGTAACTAGTGCCACTTGCCGCTTAGCAGGGCTCGGCCGTCACTCATCCTAAGGAGCCGTTGACTAAAACAGGTCTCCTACAATAATATCATTAGCCTAACAGAAGTTGTCAGATTATTGACCTGTTGACATTTTCGTTTAGTGTGCAAATACCTGAGGTTCGGCGTACGCAGCTGGTGGCGCTGTCGGTATCTACGCGGCGGACGTCTCTGATAAGGAATGACCAACTCCACGACCTGCAAGACTGTTCCGGCCAGGGCACGGGTGCTAGTGGCTGCCGTCACTACTTACTGTCCAGAGCTTGGTGGTACCGGCGGCGGTTGGTCTGGCCGGTAGTTGGGCGGCGAGCTTTGTTGAATGCGCGTTGAATGCCAGTAGGACGCGCCGTTGTGTCTGCGGTCCGTGGGGCGGTGAGACATCAGGCATCTCCTCTTTGGCACTGTGGGCACACACGATAGTCCATCAGCTGTACCAGGCACTCCTGGGATACCCGTCCTTCTAAAACATAAACTTTAGTACCTGGTTGGTATTTCGTAAAGAAATAACTGTTCTATCTACCCTTCGTAATAATTATTTTGCAGCATTTACAAAACACCACTCCTTTCGGTTCATTACACAAACAGTCCATTTTGGTTGATTCAGAAGACAGAAAGTAGAGACAACTAGGAACTCAGTTCTTATGTAGTAGTGACCTCTACCTTTAGGCAAAGTGGACCTGAAAACAATCGCAGCAAATCCTTAGACAGGCTCAAAGAAAATTGGTCAAGCACTACAATTAACTCCTCAAAACAATAGCAGCAAGTCATTAGAGAGATCGGGCAGGGACTACATGTCTTTGACAATAACAAGCAACAAGTTAGTATTTGTATGTATGCAGTACCAATCTCTTCGCGGTCGTCCTTCTACCTACTTAAGAGGCTCCATTTTTGGCCGAACGACCCCTGGTTTATCCAGGGCTAAAGGAAGACAACTTTCTAAAATTGATTCCGCCTGTGATCTATGTTGACGGGTGTAAGTGCTACCCAAAATATGAGGGCCAAAAAGACCGACTAAAATGCTTTAACTGCCAGGAATTTGGACACTTTGCTCGTGAATGCAATGCGCCATGTAGACAGTGTGGCAAGCACGGGCACACAGCCTGGACTTGCCCAGGGCCAGACTTGGATGACCGAACCGAGTATCCAGAGCTGTTGACGATGGGGAGACAGGAGATGGACGAGAGTGTGACCGTTGACCAAGTGGTGTGCCGAATTGGCTCGATCGAAGAGCTGTCTGGTCACTTTACTGAACAGCCTGTCGACGAAAGTCAGAAGACACTGATCAACCAGCTGCTGACGGTAAGAGCTTCTGTTAGCTCAGCAAGTGAGGCGAGTGAAACTGGGTCTGTAACGTCAGAACCACCTAAAATCTCGAAGCACAAGAGGTCAACGGACTTTACGACTGAGAGTAAGCGGCTAAAAACCTCAAACCCAGTTGAAAAACCAGAAGCTGTTAAAGTACCCGAGAAAACCGATAAAGTTACCGTACGGAACACGGGCGCAAATCGCAAAAACTCTGAGCCATCTGTGCCGCGATTTAGATTAAAGAAAGGCTCTTTCTCGTAAAGAATGGCTTCGGCAAAAAATCTTGTACTAGTGTCATATAATGTAAATGGACTAACAGGAGTGGATCAACGTTATTTAGCTACTCCAAAATGGAAATTTGTCTTAGACGAAGTAAGATCAGCTGATATATCTGCCCTTCAAGAAATCCATGACCCCAGTCCTCTTTTGAAATCTCTGATTGAACGTAATTTTGATGGTGACATTTTCTGGAACACAGGCACCGCCCATTCTGGGGGTACGGCATTCCTTGTAAAACGAGAATTTTCTCAGTTTGTAAAGTCATGTGAAGCAAAAATGGCAGGGACAGTGCAAATCCTAAAACTGATGTATGGTCAAAAGAAACTTAGAATTTGGAATGTGTACGCATCACAAAACCTGGATGGAGGACTAAAAGGTTGGGCAGAAAGGTTTATGGCATTATGGATGCCGCAAAAATGTGATTACATGGTAGGGGACTGGAACGCTGTAACTAACCCTCAGCTGGATAGGGGTAGCCAACAGACACAAACTTCTGACAGACAGACTAAGGCTCTCTTCAGTCTGTTCGATAATAGCCGATTTACTGATGCCTGGCGGAACCGCCACCCCAATAAAATAGTGTACAGTTTCTGTTCCAGGAACCTACAGTCCTACAGCCGTATAGACAGGATCTATAGCTCTAAGGAAATGGAACGTTTCCTAACTGAAATACGGTATGAACCTTTCTGTCTTGTATCTGATCATGCAAAACTGAGAATTGCTATTCAACAGCCCCACTGGATGCGGTGGGGAAAAGGCTTTTGGAAATGCAATAATAGTCTGCTAAAAGATGAGCAACTAAAACAGAAAATAGAGCGTTTCTGGTGGTATTGGCGAATACAAAAGCCAATAGGAACAGAAATTCTGGAATGGTGGGACAAGGGCAAAGAACATCTCCGCCGTCTTGTCTCCACGTATACGTATACGGTAAGTTGGTCGCATCCAAAAGGAAGCGTACCAAAGAGGATCAGCTAAAAAAGGAATTGGAGCGACTGCAAGAGCTGGCGGGCCAAGGAGAACGTGACAACACCGAAGAAATCCGACGAATTCAGGTCCAACTGTTTGAAATTCAAGAAAGCAGGGTAAGAGGAGCCTTTGTAAGAGCCCGCAAAACTGAGATGGAGTTTGAAAGCGGCGCTAGTGAGTGGTACAGACGCCACGAACTGAAACGCGGCCAATCTCGAACGATTGCAGAGGTAGTCGAAAATGACAATGTGCTAACTGAACAGAACGACATTTTAGAGTCTGTCTTTACTTTTTACTCCAAATTATACAGTACCGAAGGGGTAGATTTACAGTGTCAAGATGAACTGCTAAAACACATTGAATGTAGTTTAGATGCACAGCAAAAAATGGAATGCGAAGGTTTTATTACTGAAAATGAGGCAGTACGAGCTCTGAAGAGCATGAAAAACGGAAAAACCCCTGGTAAAGACGGTCTTACAAAGGAATTTTATGTTGCGTTTTGGTATATTATTGGTCTGGACCTGCTGGAAGTAATAAATACTATTTGGCTCGCTGGACGGCTGACGAAGTCTATGAGAGAGGCGGTAATAACCCTGTTATACAAAAAAGCGGACCCTCGAATGCTAAAAAATTGGAGACCAATTAGCCTTCTTACTGTAGATTACAAAATTATTAGTAAAGTTCTAGCTAACAGATTACGCAAAGTAATGCCGTCTCTGGTCTACGTGACTCAGGCTTGTGGCATAGCTGATCGGAGTATGACCGATAATTTAATTATGGTGAGACTGCTTCAGGAATACTTGAATGTCAAGAAAGAAGGAGTGTTGCTAATGGCTTACGATTACGAAAAAGCCTTTGACAGGGTAGACCAAAACTGGATGCAACGAGTCCTACAAAAAATGGGTCTCGGCCCGGTGTTTTGCAGATGGATCACTGCCATATACGAAGGAATCGAAGCAAAGGTAGAGGTAAACGGTTCATTTACAAAGCCGTTTCAGATAACCCGAGGCATAAGGCAGGGATGTCCTGTATCTATGCTCCTGTTTGTCTTACAGACAGAACCCTTTCTGTCGGCCGTACGCGCTAACCCTAGGATAGAAGGCTATAAATTACCGTATCACTCTGGTCTGACTGAACTAAAAAGTCTATCGTATGCAGATGATAACGTTTTTATCCTTAGTCGACCAGCAGACTATGCGCATTTGGAAAAAGAAATGGATCGGTTTTGTAAAGCATCTGGAGCAAAAATAAATAAAGACAAAACTGAAGCCTTAGCAATAGGGCATGTAGCACCAGATTTTACGTACTCTCTACCTGGCGACTACATACGCAACGAAATAAAGGTTCTCGGAGTTTCTGTACAAAAGGATTTTCGAAAACAACACTGTAGTAATTGGGAAAAAGCGATTGGAAATATTAAGCAAAGGCTGGAAATTTGTTTTCAAAAACACATGTCTTGGCATGACCGCATTCGATTCGTTAACACGTATCTTTTGCCCAAAGTTTATCATTTGATACCGTTTGAGCCGCCTGAATCTTGTGATCTGCAGGCAGTTAAAACTGTGGTCTTAAATTTTGTATGGGACTACCCAATCTGGCGACCAATCGCGACAGATACCTTAGTGCGCCAATGGAAAGATGGCGGCTTAGGCCTTCCTATGTTAAAGCACAGAAGTGAGACTATTTATTTGAGGACCATTCAGCTGCTTTTTGAAGGATGTAATGACCGTAAAAGACGCGTTTGGTGGTCCCAACTGGTATACTGGCTTGGACTGGCGCTGCCGAACGTCAGAGATTACTGTCAACCAATCACAGGTAACCAGTATCTGCATGCAAGTGCAGCGGCCAGTCGGTCGAGAAAGTATTTTTCGAAATTCATACAAACTTTCGGCAAAAGCCAAACTATTGTGCCTCAGATAAACTGGGATAGATTTAGAACTAAAGATGTTTATTGGCAGATGTTATATTCAGATGTCAGGTTGGTACAATGTGTTACTAGAGAACCAACCCTGGATTGGGAAAGAGTGTGGCCAGAAATTTTGTCAAAAGAGTTGCCTAATTATGAGCGAATGACAGGATACAAATTGTTGCACAACGCACTGCCTTTTGGAGTTTTTATTCGGAGCCCAAATCTATCCTGTCCCATGTGTAATGTGGCCAACGGCGACAATCCCGAGCATTTATACAGTTTGTGTCCAAAATTGAGAGACCTAAGACTACGAATGCAAGTTGCCATGAATGGGGTTGATCCAGCGCTAACTTGGAATTGGGACACAATCCGTTTTAATGGTGCCCTTGGTCCTCCGCTACAACTGGAAGGTAAAAGGATTGTAAGAACAGTTGCGGCCGTTTATAAAACTGTCCTCTGGACCGAGAGACAAACAGTATATAAGACGGTGCCATACCATATGTATACTGCACCCACTGTCGCCTTAGATGCTAAAATATGCTGGAAATCCGAGCAAATTTTTAAGACATTGTTCAGATAAGTATGAGATTAAAGACCATCGCATCGTATGTACCATGTACAGCGTATTTCAGATCTGCCTCTGTTTTATTAAAGACTGTGGATCAGTCTTTTTCTGTTTACCCGACAGAATTTCAGCTAGTCAGAGGCTTGCCTCTTTGGTAATTCGATCTATTAGCTCAAAGCTGTATCGTTTTTTTATCTCAGTTGGTACCTACGGTATTTTGGTCTGTCTTTCTGTCGCTTTTTGTTTAGATGGCTAGTCAAAAAAAAAAAAAAAAAAAAAAAAAGGAAGACAACTTTCTGCCCGCGTCCCACTACGGCCCTCCTCAGCTCGATTGGCCGGCGATATCGAAGTGAATCCGGGCCCACGTCAACCGCGTGTTGCTTTCTTTTGTGCTGTCTGCAGTCTAAGCATTGACTGCCGCGGCTCCTACTTATGCCAGTCCTGTCATAACTGGGTCCACAAGCGCTGCTCGGGCCTTCAACGCCAATCGGACTATGTCACTGGCGCGGCCCGTGCTGTCGCCGATCGGCCACTCCTGGTTCGAGACCTACTACTCCTGGATCTGCTACCTCTACTATCCCTTCTCCTTCCTCATCTGCCTCTCCAACAGTCTCTAATGCTTATCCTGCTCCTTCGCCTACTCGGCTGGGTGTCCGTATTCTTCAACTAAACATCAACGGCCTACGCCTAAGAGCTGCACAGCTGAAGCTTTCCAATATTGCAGCTTATCTTAAGTGTGAATGCTAGGTAGTGGTGCCAGCACGTCAAGAGGTTCGAACAATCACTGTAACATACATGTACGTGTAATGTGTTAAGGGATCTTCCCACAGGCGTACGCCAGCCCGCCTCCGGCATCAAAACGATTTTTCCGTATCCTTTTCGATTAACAGTAATTGATCCAAATTAACAATTTTTACGATTTATAGCCCAAGTCGTGATTTTTTTGCTATTTTTGATTGTTTTCAGTACCTACTTCCTCCACAAGAGTTGAGGCTCAAGACCCAAGGCCAGCGCCAAACCCTCAACCTGTGCTGTACTTTTTGTTCGTTTTGTTCCTTAAGCGCATATATTGTAGCCAATGCTGTTGAGTTTGCATGTTGGCAGTTTAAACTGAGCTGACAGAGCAGAGAGCAGACAGCTGCAAAGAGCATCGCAGTTCTTGTTCAGGAAGCGGCGGAGAAAGACAAAAAATTTCCCGTGTTTTTTTGCCACTGAAATGAGGAGACTGATAGCAACAAAACCATAGCTACTTTGGGTAAGATGGGATGTACAGTAGATTGTTAAGGTTGAGCCTAAATAGCATAGAAATTTAGGCATACGGACGAAATTTATGCATGATATGTTGATTTCGTCTGGAAATCACTACATTTCAACCGACTCCATACATCACTGCACAGCCTACGACTTTAAACTCTGCACTGTGTACAGTGATCGATGAAAGAGGAAACGGCCTTCCAGCTGCGTGGTTTTTAATGACTTCCGAAAGCACAGACTTGCTTAAACAGTTCTGCAAGGAACTAAAGGAACGGTAATATGCTACACTTTGGTAGCTATTTAAGTGTATATGTTTGCCTTTGCAGCTGTGGCCAGATTACTGCCAAGTGGTTGGTGACGATGACACGCCGGTATTCTGGAATGCGTGGACCAGTGTGAGAAGGAACACCCGGAAACTGATCTGTTCATACCACATCAAACCCGGTTGGCAGCAGCAGTGGAAAAAGCTCCAGCAGAGAGAAACTGTGAGTTAACTACTAGCCCATCTGCGCAGATGCTTAAATTTTTTATTATAGCAAGGGTAGTGAATTGCCGCTAATGTCGAAAAGCACTGGTAAGACTGGCTACTGTAGCTGAGTAACTCGCTAGAAATATCAAGTTTGTAATTCAGGCAAGAACAAAAGGCTAAGCTCGAACGCGATTGGGAAGAGCAGGAACGCATAGAAGAAAACTATGAGCAAGCAAGCAAGAGGAGGAGCGATGTAGAGAGGAAGAGCAGTTGTGTGCATTAACATCATTTTGTACACAGATAACTCATGAATGTCTATTAGTGCACCAACGCACAACACTCGAACTTGAACTTGACATACCAAGACTCGATCAAATCAGAGACTGGCTCTTAGGTGTTTAGGGCAATATAGGCTTTGTAGCCCTTTGAATACGAGAAAACTTGTGTAATTAGCAAAGCAGTTTGTATTTAGGAGTGTTGAATAATTTCAAATCTCAGAGTTCAGTGAAACGCAAAACAAGAAGCAGACTTGCTGGGAAAATGTTGAATTGTTGGTTTTGTGAAGTAAAGCTGTGTAGAGTGGACTCCTTGAGAACTCACTTGCTGCTAGAACACTACTCGTTTTGAGTGCAAAGTGCCCTACTCTCCGGGCTGCCTCAATGTACGTTCGCCATAAGAAATTCTCAACAGGCGTCTCAAATCCTTGCAACTGGTCATGCCACGCATGTGCCGCCCTCATTTTGTTTGCACTATGCAGGGTACCCGATCCTTCTGGTTAAACGATTCAATCGCTTCTGCGTTCTTTAAGTTAATAGATTAGTACCAAACATAAAACATAAGCTTGCATCATTTTCCACATTTACCTAGTATGCATTGTGTAACTACGTAATGTAAACATGTTTTACTAATCTCCTCTAGCTACTGTTTGATTGTCACATTGCCTCAGCAGTATTCTATACATTTCCTCTAATTCAGAACCGCATATTTTTCCAACCACAATAATGC
>JASANB010002323.1:0-50000 GCA_030248155.1 Sabatieria punctata
CTCTGTCTTAGCTAAATCAATCAATGAATTGCGGGCTTGGGGGCGGCGCGCGCCTGTAATACATGCCCTGATTATTAAGTGCCCTTGCTGCTGCAGCCTGTGCGATTCCACAGGATATCAGTATTCCGAAGCTCTGCTGAACACCGCTGCTGTCTGTCAAACCAGGCAGCCGCAAACAGAATACGATTGAGAGAAGCCCAAGAAAAGATATGTACGGATACCAGAACTCGGAATTCAACATAGCCGCTACTGCCGCCGCCACGCCGCCGCTGCTGACTATGCACAGCAACAATCCTGGCTGCTGGTTTCGGATTCCAGGGTGATCTGGTAGACCCCACCACTGCTGCCTTTAGTAACTTCTACTTGTGGAGGAGGTAAACAATAGTTAGTTGGCTTGGCTTTGTTGTCAAAACGGTTGTGATCACTGGCACTAAGTCTTTCGGCTCTAGAAGTCAGTTTGAGAGCTGTCTGCTCAGTTCTTCTAAGATGATCGAACAGTAAATAAGGTCGGATTCCGATAGTTGCCTGTTTTAATGAGAAATTACTATGAAGTCATATTTGTCACAGGTCATCCGCCGATGGCAGATTTTATCAGTTTGTTGTGTGACTTCATTTTTCTCAAAAATTAGTCCTCTGAAGTTCAGCGTTACCAAAGTAATATTTTTGCGTTATTCCATAAAATAGTACTGCATCTAGTAGGTATATCGACTTGATTTACCATATCTTTACTTTCTGTCCAACTTTCACTATATTTATTGCTGCTAATTTTGCTGCCTCTGTAGAGACTTACGGTCTAATGGGCTTGCTTTGTATGGGCCTTAATTGGACTTCCTTTCCACCTGCCGCTCGCGTGCTACCGTAATCCCTGCCAATAATGGCAGCAGCACTAACAGAGTCTTTGCTGAAAAGGGCAGGATGAAGGAAAAGCAGTAAAAGATGGTCGTATAATAATTGGCGCTTGTGGAGTGCGTCAGATTCGACCAACAACGACTTTTCAGTCGACCGGAACACAGCGACGATTTCGCGATCTCAGGAACTATTTATCGCTGTACGTTTGGCCTTTGGGTGGTTGGTGGCCGCCCGGCCCGCCGCTCATGGGAATTGGTGGCTCTACACGCAAATAAGCCAATTTACCTTCTATGCAAATGGACCGGCCGATCGAATTAGACATTACTGTTGCGCAGTATTCTTACTATTTTTTCAACACGAACTGTTTTATGCAATTTTTTTTATTTTTTTGCAGTCGGTTGGGATGCGACCGGTATAAAATTGTATAGTATGTTCCAATAAGTGAGAAACTCTTAGTTTGGTTGGAATGTGTAGAAATTGTGAAGATTGGTGCAAATTCTATCAATGACATAGAATTCGGCACTATAGCAGACATGGGCAAAGGGGGACTGAGGGGAAAGGTGGAAAATTTACCACCCCGACAGCCTAGCTCATGTCTGCACTATGTTTTTAGAGTGAGTAAACGTGCAATCTTAGTTGCACAGCCGTAAATATTACAATTTCAGTCAGAAAGTGGTGTATGTCAGTCACTTCCGACAGTCATAAACAAAATTGAACATAATAAAAGATTGACCTACTGCGAAAATGCAACTAAAAAGATAAAAATGTAGTGCAAAGCCGAATACATTAAAACTGTTTTAGAACTTTGTTTTAGTTTTTTTTTCAAAGACTGAACTTGCTTGAAAAATCAATCAAATAATCAAATTAGGAGAATTGGTGTTTTGAAATCTAAATAGCAAAAATACGCTGCTTTTTCGACGAAAAAAAATTGAATAATTCAGCGGTCGAAACATACATACTGTAGATAACGGAAATGAAGTATAATGACGTAAAACAGCATATACCGCTCCCATTCCTATCATACATGTGCATGGGGGTGCCCAGGGGGGGTCAGGGGGGACGAAAATAAAAATCTACCAAACGTTGCTAGAGGCTGCTAGATAGCCTCCAGATGCGTTTTTAAGCCACGGAAATCAATTTTGGCAACTACGCAACTACGCACCCTTCCTCCAGGCAACTACGCACCAAACCCGAATTTTTTTCAAATTTTCCTGGAAAATTTCAATTTTTTGACAATGTTTCTGTCGGAAGGGGGGTTTTGGGCAATTTTTTGTTGAAAATTTGATTTTTACGGCAAATTTCTGAATTTTATCCAAAAATTTCGAATTTTTCGCCAAAGTTTTTGGGCAAAAATTTAAATTTCCCGCCAAAATTTGAATTTCCCGCCGAAAATTTGCACCTATATCCAGGCAACTACACACCGAGACCTGGCCGTACCCCCCTGAGCCGCCGACCATGCACATGTATGATTCCTATCTATGCCCACGGGATCAGTATATTTGATTCATATATTTCTGTATTTCTTTAGGATTTTTTGTCTACTAGGCTTTTTTCTGTTTGTCATTTATAATTTTTAAAGTACAGTATGTACTTTGTAAGCTTCGAATTTCTGACACACCACATACGACAGAAAAAATTGATATTCCGTCTGTCTCCTGCTTTAACGAGAGAGAGCGACTGTAGTAGAATAGCAAATGAGGCTACTTTATAAGCTGCACAAGTGCATAGCACAGACAATACCGTAATCACACTCTATGCCTAATCACTCTTTTACCGGCACTCTAAATAGCATCACATGCATCGCTGGCAAGTAGCCCGGCCTCCTCGCTTCCTACTCTGTCGCAGCCAGCCAGCTGTTTACAAGTTGCCACTCGCCCTAACCAGTCCAACTGTTGACTTTTCCGACCGACGTCACTCTTGGAGTCCAGTTGCTCTGTCCACTGTCCACCTATATGCACCAGGTGTTCGTTCCCTCAGCCCCTGCGTACCCCCAGGCCCTGCCTGTCTGGTCGTCTGCCGCTGGTTCTGAGTAATCGTCGCATTAAAAAGTTGTTTAGGGATTGCTCATCTTATCTGGCAAATCATTTACAGAGCATGGTCCACCAACACAGGCTAGACCCTTGGTTCACTGATTTCTTTCTCCGTTTTGGTTGCAAAGCAATTTTCACAGTGATTCGGAGTCTGACCTGTTTGCACTAGAGAATGAGGCAAAATAAATAAACTGAACAATAAATAAGACAAGCAATCCCTCAGCTGAGGCTCACTGAATAAATGGACTTGATTTTAAGCTCCGAAGATGAGGAAGGCTCCACCCTGGGTGGTCCTGGTGTTTCGCTACCCAAATACTCGCGAATCGACCAGGTCGGTGGGCTGGCCGGCAACGATCAGGAAATGTCCTCCGAGAAGGAACGCTGTGCCAGGTGTGAATGTGGAGCTGTATGCTAATTTTGGACTGGATTCTTAGCTTAAGAGAGAACCACAGTGAGATAGAGCGGAGGAGAAGGAACAAGATGACTCATTATATTAATGAGTTGGCCGACATGGTGCCTCAGTGCGCGGCTCTGGGCAGGAAGCCAGATAAGCTGACCATTCTCAGAATGGCAGTCAGCCATATGAAGTCGATTAGAGGTGGCTATTTGCATAATTAATAAGCTTGCTATTCATCAGATGTCCTAATATGGTGGCTTTCAGGCACGGGAAATACAAACACAGATGGTTCCTATAAGCCTTCCTTTTTGACTGATCAGGAGCTCAAACATTTGATATTGGAGGTAACCAATCTGTTTTCAATAGTCAACAGATAGTACAGTCAGGCACATAACGCCGTTTATGGTACCGACACCATATAAGGTGCTGGTACCATATATGGTACCACTACCCTAGGTATAGGTCAAGCAGTTCTGAAATGTTGATCAATTATTCGGGGGCGCTTTTTTGTACAATCTGTTAGAATATTTGTGCAAAAAGTTGCCTAGAAGATTGTTGACCAAAAATATTTCTTGTGCCAAGCCAAGAGCCAGCTAATTATCTAATTACAGGCGGCCAACGGATTTCTATTTGTGGTTAGCTGTGATACGGGAAAAGTGATCTACTCTGCCGATTCAATTTTGCCTGTACTTAACATGACGCAGGTAGGTAGGGAGGGTGGTTGATGTGTCAGTGTAAAAAAATTTAAAAAATCCTCCATCTTGACAGACCGATTGGCTGGACCGATCGATCTATGAGCTGATCCACCCAGACGATATAGAGAAAGTGCGCGAACAACTTTCCCCGAGTGACAGCAGCAGTCTGAACCGTGTGCTCGACCTAAAAAGTGAGTGGTCGTCCTTTGAGCACTGCTCTCACTACTTGTGTGTCTTTCTTCAGCGGGAACGGTCAAAAAAGAAAGTCACCAGTGTAAGTTGTTGTCCGGTTTTGCGCTCCGGCCCAAATAAACAAGTGCTGGCAGGGGCTGGCCGGCATTTTTGAGTGATCGCACGGTAAACAGAAAATCGGGGCCCGGTAATGGGACACCTCCTCTCCTCATCCTCCCCCGACACCGACTGCCAGCTGTTTATTCTCTCACAGTCTCTCTTATACTTATACTGGGTGTCTCAAATAAGGAAACATTTCTTTTTCTGATGGCTTTTTCGCAAACCTTGACCGAATTAACTGTAATATTCAATATAATACAGTACGGATCAAAAGAGTGTTCACCCCCTTGTTTTCATACATGGGCCGCGGGGCGCAAAGGGTTAACCACCTCGCTGGCCATACCCCTCCCCTCCTGGAGGGAGAACGTTTTCGCTTATTTAAGGCAAAATAGGCATTTTTGGACTTTTTCCGGGACATCCTGCCTCCCCCAAGATCTCCAGACCCCCTCCGGATTTTTCCGGCCCATGTATGCCTGTCTTCGAACTTTATTTAATAGGTTCGTTCTTGGTCAATTCTTAAATAATTTGGTTCAAATTTTCAGCAAAAATTAATCAGACAACGGGCTACTTATTCTGCAGGTTCAGTGCCTAAATTCTAACTGGCTTTGCTGTTGGTTTTATGAGCCGGAAACTAAGAATCAGAATGGTCCATGGATGTTTCAGTTTTAAAAACATGGTTGAATCTGATTTTTCTTCGTAAAATGACGATTCACAAGATATTCTCTTTTCCAAAAACACTGTGGGAAACATTTGAATGAAGGTTGAAAAGGGGGTAGTCATTTTTTATCTATACTGTATATACAGTACATTATGTGCATACATGTAACAGGTCCCGGCCGATCCGGGGTAGGGGGCTTTCGCCCAGAGGGGATCCAAAATTTCAAGTCTCCAAAACGCCTGGAAACGCGTTTTTGGCACGTTTTTGTCAGTAAGGAGGCTAAAAATCGCTGCCAAATAGCGTTTTAGAGCTAAAGAGAAGCAAAAAATGAAATAAGGGCTTCCAAAAACACGGATTTCTTTTAAATATCAGCAGTGGAAACGGCAAATTCGGTTTCCAAAGGCTTTTCAAGCGAATTTTAAGCTAAAAATTTCTTATTTAAGAGTGAGATTGTTATGCTGGAGCGGAGCTGCTACTACTAGTACTAACTTTTTTGGGTTGGGGGTCCCTAAACTTCTCTCGGGGGCTGAGGGGTCGGCCTTTCTAGCTTGGGGCTAACCCCAAACCCCCTAGTACATGCAAGATTATGTGTCAAACACCTCGCATTTTTATCGGCTAAATTTTGGTGCACTAGACTTGATCAAATCCATAGAAATTTAAAATTTATGAAATTGGCTAATTTCACTACCTATTCCGCAAATGTTTGTTGACCAAAATTACCGATAAGTTGGAGCTTGTCTGCAAAACTGTGATTTTATATTTTCTGCGTTAAAATTCCATGCGTTGAGTTGAGATTCAGTCAGTTTCCTTTTTCAACACGATTTCTATATTGAAATTACCACCTACATGTATTCTTACAATTTCTCGGGATTGGGTCAATGCACCAAACTTGAGCGCCAAAAATTGCCAGAAATTTTTCGTAGCCTATCACGCTGTTTTTTTCCTGAAACGAGAGTAAAAAATAAGAAATGTTTCCACTGTTTGAGCGAGCGTTTATTTAGCGTCTCTCCGCTTGCACATGAGCTGTAGGAGAGGCTTCATCTGTCGTATGCGTCTGGGCCAGGCCCAAATTGGAATGGGCGCACTGCATCGGCTGAGAAATCGCCGACCCATCTTCAATCACAACGGCCACCAGTATGTGGTTGTGCACTGCACCGGTTACATTAAGAACTGCCCACCTCAAGGTGAGACGCTCTATTCTCTTCTTACTTTTCTGTCCTGCAACGTTAAGGCTGTGCATGTCTTTAAGTAAGGCACAGGAATTGTTGACACTGCCGTATATGGTAACGGTATAATAGTAGCACCACGCTCCCCGAACGTGGGGGTATCATGTGGCAGACATGGGCTAGCATTTCGGCTGAGTTGGGGGGTAGAATTTTCCATTCCTGAGGAGGTGGTAAGCCGAAAAGTCCGTTTTTTGGCTAAAATCAAGTTTTTTGGCTTATTTATCATTAAAATAAGCTATTCTGAGCTCATTTACACCTAATCCAGGCATATTTTTGTCATACTTTGCTATACAAAATTCTTCCAAAAAATTCCTGAGGGGGTAGCGGCCGGCCGAGTGGGGTAGGTCAGAGCCTGAGGGGGTCAACCCCCTCAGACCCCTCTTTGCCCATGTCCGCAATGTGGTGCCGGTAACTACATGTTGCCACTAGCCTAGGTACCGGTACCATAAACGGCGTTAAGTGCCTGTCTGGCTGCTTGCGCTACTGCCGGTTTTTGTATTTTTTGTGAATATTTCTCTAGGTCTATTATACGGAAAATGCAGATTTTTTTTGTAGATTTTGAGCCAGAAATGCTAGACAAATCAAATCTCTCGATGTCTGCCGCTTGAAACCTTGGATAACATTGAAACTGAGTTCCTTAGCCCATTTTAAGGCTTTATGAAGATAATTACTGTATATTACTATAAACATCGAAATTTTAGGATTCTGTTCGAAATTTAATCGACCTTTACTGATCAAAATACGTACTATAAATGGAGACGTATTTCTAGTCCTCAAGTAAGCAATTATCACTACAAAACGTGCCAATATTACAGTATTTTTGGTGGTGTAAAAACCTTGTTTGTATGAAGGAAAACAGTAGATAATGCAATCATAGAGGTTCTGTTGTAAGTAAAAAGAACCTATTTTTTACAACTAGGTCGTAATTTGAGCTAACAACTCCACATACTATTTCTTTACAGAGCAGATTTTGTAAAGTGTCACACACATGTAACAGCTCCGGGCCGACCAGGGGGAGGGGGGTAGGGGGGGTTTCCTCAGGTGGGGGGTCGAGGGGGGCTTTCGCCCAGGGGGGGTCCTAAATTTCAAAAAGCTCCAAAACGCTTGGAAATGCGTTTTTAGCACGTTTTTTTCAGTAAGGAGGCTAAAAATCGCTATTTTAAGGTGCCAAATAGCGTTTCAGAGTTAAAAATAAGCAAAAAATTACAAGTTTTAGTAGTTTGAAGTGGCCTGGTTGGGCTTCTGCCCGACCAGGGCGAGAAAATTTTGAAAATTTAGCATTCAAAAACGCATTTAAAAGGCATTCTGAGCGATTTCTGAGCCACTTTGTTAGTACTGGAGCCACTACTAGTACTTGTATTTTTTGGGTTGGGGGCAGACATGGGCAAAGGGGGGGGGGCTGAGGGGGGGTTGACCCCCCATCAGGCTCTGATCTACCCCCCATCAGCCGGCCGCTACCCCCCATCAGGAATTTTTGGGAAGAATTTTGTATAGAAAATTATGATAAAAATATGCCTGGAATAGGCGTAAATGAGCTCAGAATAGCTAATTTTAGCTTATTTTAATGAAAAATAAGCCAAAAAACCCTGATTTTCGCCAAAAATCGGACTTTTTGGCTTACCACCCCCTCAGCCCCCCATCAGGCGCTCCTACCCTCCTCAGCCCCCCATCAGGAATTGAAAATTCTACCCCCCATCAGCCGAAATGCTAGCCCATGTCTGGTTGGGGGGGTCCCTTAACTTGCTCGGGGGGGGGGGGTTTGGCCTTTTCAGCAGGGGGTAACCCCCCGAAACCCCTCTAGTACATGTATGGTGTCACAGTACTCGTATCGGGGTAGTTTACTATAAACGGATTTAGTTCAATTTTATTTTCGCAAAACCCCAAGTGCCATTAGTACCCGGCTACTATAAACAACACAACAGCAATTTCGAAGGGGTGCTTACCATACATGTAACAGGTCATCCGCCCAAGCGGAGAGGGGGTTGGGGGATCTGGCGCCGGCCGGGGGGTCTGAGTCCAAATTTTGGGAAGGCGGTTGGGAACTTAAAACGTTCAAAAATCGCAATTTTTCGGCTAAAAATCGCAAATTTGAGCTGAAATACAGCTAAAAAGTGCTGTTATACAGGTCATTTTGTCTGTTTTTGTGTCAGAAATTTGCTCAAAAAATTACTTGTCAGAAAATCGGAGGGGGGGCGGAAAATCGTCTCCTCGGGGTCTGGCCTAAGTCGGGTGGGGGCAGACCCCTATTACATGTATGGTGCTTAATTACCTTCCAAGTGAAACCATCTTAAGCCCGGTTCACACTACGAAATAAGAAGTAAGAAATAAGAAATAAGGCCTCTCCAATAAGAAATAAGCGGAGCGTTCACACTACGAAATAAGAAGTAAGAAATCAGCACAGTAAAAATCAGCTGCAGTGTATAGTAAGCGTCAGAAATCTTTTCGTCTTAGCAATTTTTGGAAACTAAGCGATTTATGGTCATAGTAGACCGGCGGAACACCAAAAACACTTAAATGATAGTACGCATTTATCGCATTTTTTGTAGGTTCTTTGAACATAAGCAGTCAACTGCAAGTCGCACAGTCAAGAACGGGTATATCCAATCCGAAAAGCAGTGAACAAGCCATAAATGCCTTGAAACTTGTCAATAATCTACTTAAGATCATAATTTCTATGTAAAACAGCAGGCAACTGTGAAAAAACCTTGGTTTGTACGTGTATACACAGTACTTCTAGGTTTCTGACCGCTTTTCGTCTTTAGACAGTCGTTTCAGACTTTATTATGACATGCTATACGCTTAAAGTGAAAGAAAACTCTTATTTCAGATGAAAAAAGTTGAGCACGGCGCAACTCTTATTTCGTGGCCATTTCTTATTTCTTACTTCGTTTCGTAGGTGTGAACCGGTACGAAATAAGAAATACGGCCGCTATTTCTTATTTCGTAGTGTGTAAGTCTATAGGTTAATTGATTCGGACGCATTTGTACAGTAGATGAACGACGGTTGCAGGTCTGGACGGAGCCAATCAGGATCAAGTGGGCGGAGCGTCGGCGGGCGGCAGTTGCCTAGTGGCCATCGCTCGTCTCCAAGTAACGAGTATGCCCAGCTGCACCGACCTGGCACAGCCCTCTTCTCAGTTTATGTCCAGACACTCTCAGGACGGGAAGTTCACCTTCGTAGATCAAAGGTCAGAGCTCACTTTCACTCGCTGCTTTTCAGTCGCCGCCTTTGCTTGGCTTGATAGGCATTATATTGCATCATCCATGTGAGGCGGATAGAAAGTAGAGAAATAGGCAATTGTTAACAGGAGCAGCGTGGCGCAGTGGAAGCGTGCTGGGCCCATAACCCAGAGGTCGGTGGATCGAAACCACTCGCTGCTAAGATTTTTTACTCCTGGTTTTCACTTTCTCGTGCTGTTGGTTGCACTTTGCCCTGTACAGTCATATCTCGTTAATCCGGACCTCGTTAATCCGGATATTCCGCCTTCCGGACAAGATTAGGCCAGGTCCCAATTTTCCCCCATGTTATTTGATTCGTTAATCCGGACAAAAGATTTGGGGTCCCAACTCGAAATTTGTATGGTTAAGTGATTCGTTAATCCGGATTTGGTTAATTTGGACAAAATCCATGCGCAATTTTTCAATTCAGGTGTGAATTTTCTGTTGAATAATGCTTTTTGTTGAGTCAGAATGTGATTAATTTTGCCTTTTTAGGAGCTATAATCAGCTGAAATAAGTTTTTGGGTTTTAATTAGGAGGTACAGCTGCAGAATCTGATATACAACTAACAAAAAGATGTCATTTAGGCATTTGACCCGAAAAACTGTGTTTTAGCTTTGATTCGTTAACCCGGAAATTCGCTAATCCGGACAAAATTGGCCGGTCCCAACTTGTCCGGATTAACGAGACATGACTGTATCTAGAAATCGCGAAAGTATTTTTAAGAGTCAGTCTCTGATTCGATCGAGTCTTGGTTGGTATTCAATGTTTAACTTTCGCGTAGAGAATTGGTGCACTCATTAGTTATGTTAAACCTGGAAAAGGGTTTATGGATTTGACGCTCCATTGCCGAAATATAAGCCTTACAAGAGAATTTCTTTCGTGCTAATAAGAGTTGGGGGCAGACATGGGCTAGCATTTCGGCTGATGGGGGGTAGAATTTTCAATTCCTGAGGGGGGCTGATGGGGGGCAGGAGCGCCTGATGGGTGGCTGAGGGGGTGGTAAGCCTAAAAGTCCGATTTTTGGCGAAAATCAGGGTTTTTTGGCTTATTTTTCATTAAAATAAGTTAAAATTAGCTATTCTGAGCTCATTTACGCATATTCCAGGCATATTTTTATCATAATTTTCTATACAAAATTCTTCCCAAAAATTCCTGATGGGGGGTAGCGGCCGGCTGATGGGGGGTAGATCAGAGCCTGATGGGGGGCCAACCCCCCTCAGCCCCCCCTTTGCCCATGTCTGGTTGGGGGCTTTTAGAGTAGATTAAGAGTTATTGGTCCAAAAAATATTTTTGAGTAAAAACTTTTTTCGACCCACTTTGACCGACCTAACTCGACTGGATACACAGTTTTTACGTAATTTTGTAGCGCTATCGATTTGCTACTAAACTATTTCGGGTTATGGCCCTACGTTGGCGAGGGATTCCCATTAAATTTACAAAAGCCATGCTTATCTTTACCAACAAACAGGAGATTATTGCATGCTTTTGGTCGGTCGGCGGCATATTTCCCAAGAATGTCAGGTCGTAGCCCCCAAAATCTTTATACCAAGCTGTAGCAAATTGATAACCCTACAAAATTATAGAATAAAAACAGTGTATGGGCAGGTTAGAGTCGAGCCAGGGCCGGTCGAGTCTCAACTCTTTTTCCGCGACAGAAATTCGAATTAAAAATTTTGGTCCCATGGTTAAGCGAGCCGATTTTTGGCGGCTTGTTTCTCGGGAATGGAGCGTCCAATCCATAAACCTTTGCAGGTTTAACATAACTCATGAATGTGTATTGCGAACGTTCGATTTTCAACGTTGAATACTAAAACTCGATCGAATCAGACTGACTCTTAACAACTTCTTTGGTAGCTCTTCTTTCGAATCCTTTGAACTACTGGAGAACATCATTGGGCGCCAAACGGATTTGTTTAGACGTTCGTAAATGGAACAATCTCTAAAAATGGCGTGTTAGCATGAATTAAATGGGTTCTTAGATCTTGAATTTTAGAGAAACCAAGTGTAAAAACCATACATGTAACAGGGGGGTCTGGGGGGGGTCGGGCCCCCCCCCGCCTTAGGCCAGACCCCCCCCCCCGGTTGCCCCCCCCCCCCCCCGAGACGATTTCACCGACCCCCCCCCCCTCCGATTTTTCTGGCAAGTAAATTTTCGAGCAAATTTTTGCAATTTTTTACACTTTCACACACAAAAATTGCCAAAATCGCCTGCAAAACAGCACTTTTTAGCTGTGTTTCAGCCCAAATTAGCGATTTTTAGGCCAAAAATTGCGATTTTTCTCGATTTTTGAGCGTTTTTTAGTGCCCTCCCCCCGCCCCCAAAATTTTGGCTCAGACCCCCCTCCCCCGGCCGGCGCCAGACCCCCCTCCCCCCATCGGCGGATGACCTGTTACATGTATGGTAAAAACAGATTTAACTCGATCTTACAAGATATAAAACAGATTAATTAATTTAAACCGTAGCCATTTCCATTAGAGCTAAATCAGCGAAAATGGCGCTGACATTGACAGACGATGAAAGTGCAGAGTAGTGGTATTAGCGTAAAGAAGCATTTCGTTCCAACTAGAGTAGTCAGCCATTTGAATTGGTTAACGGAACAGTTCGTTCGATGGGCAAAAACAAAATAACGATTAGTAATCGAGGATTGCGGTTTGTGTCAGTGCACGCGCACTGCCTTGTAAACCGCCTTGGTCCTGATTGTCAATTTGCACATTTTCTTACTAACAACTTTCGTGTGTAATAAACTTTGTAAATGGGTGTGGTTTTCGTTTCCCCCTCGCCGGCAGAGGCACCCTCGGACGCTTACATTTATTATCAGGTCATCCACCGAAGGGGGAGGGGGATTGGGAGTCTGAGTCTGAGTGCTAGAGAGGGATACGCTATTCTGAGCTCATTGACACCTAGTCTAGGCATGCCTTTAGCATAATTTACTGTTCAAAATTCTTTAAAATTTCCTGAGGGGTGTAGCGTAGGCAACCTGAGAGAGGAGGGTAGGTGAGAGCCTGAGGGGAATCAGCCCCCTTGCCCATGTCTGTGCCTGACCGTATTAGGTTGATTAGAAGTAGAGTTGTAGAGTGCAGTCGGTGTTGGGCTTCAAGTCGTCTGAGTTGCTGTCACAGCACTGGTGGGAGTTGTGTCACCCTGCCGACGAGTCTGCACTCAAGGACACGTTCGCGCAGGTGATGAAGCTGAAAGACCATTCAGTCACTGTCAACTGTCGCATGAGAACCAAAACCGGTGACTACGTGCCCTGCGCTATCTCTACCTATAAGTTCCTCAACCCCTACTCTGAAGACTTTGAATACGTCGTTGCTACGCACTCCCTTGTCAAGTAAATCTCTCTTTTTATTTTTTTACAATGCACTTCACAGTATGTCTTGTTGCTTGTGAGATAAAACTTGTTCGGAATCAGCGGAGCCAAGTAAAGCAGACAAACTTTACATTTCGCAGCAAAACGCGCTGCATCTTCAGAAGGCAAGGCAGAGGCTTCTGAAGATGCAGCGCGTTTTGCTGCGAAATATAAAGTTTGTCTGCTTTACTTGGCTCCGCTGATTCCGAACAAGTTTTATCTCTCTCATTGATGACTACTCAACAGCGGGAAAACATGTTTAACTGTCTTGTTGTATACACAAAAATACACATGAATGTGTGTACACATAGACATTGAAAATACCGACTATTTGACACGGTACAATAGCACCAGAATATCAGTGGTGTGTCCGTGCAGTAAGTAAGAGTGGTATTGTTGCAGTCAGTCGGGTGTGGGGGAGAGTGTTCCGACTAGTCCGGAGTCCTACCCACCCAGTTTGGGCAGTAGCAGTGGCACTTCGCAAGCCACAGGTGCCTGGACACAACAGCATTTGGCCTCCTCAGCCGGGCAGCTCGACTCCTACGCATTGCACTCCCAGCAGACTCACTGCACTGCCTACGACAACCGATACAGAGGTCCTCTCTCTTCTCTCCTGCTCTCTTCTATAATTGCCACTTTTGCAGTTAGGCACTTGACGCCGTTTATGGTACTGGCACCACCATGGTACTCCTACCTTGGCATTGGTTCCTGTCTGTACCGGTACCATGGTACCACTCTGTTCAGATTTCGTGCCCATACATGTAACAGGGGGTCTGGGGGTCTGCCACCACCCGACGTAGACCAGACCCCCAGATCGGGATCCCCCGCCAGTCGATTTTTTCGACTCCCCCCTCTAATTTTTCTGGCAAGGATATTTTTAAGCAAATGTTTGCGTTTTTTTTACAATTTCAGACGCAAAAATTCCTGAAATCGCCTGCAAAACAACACTCTAGCTGTATTTTCAGCCCAAAATTAGCGATTTTTGACTATTTTTAGCCGAAAAATTGTGACTTTTTCGATTTTGAGCGCTTTTAGTGCCCAACCCCCCTCCAAAGATTTGGGCTCAGACCCCGGCCGGCGCCAGACCCCGCAAGCCCCCTGCGGCGGATGACCTGTTACCATACATGTAACAGCTCCGGGCCGACCTGGGGGGAGGGGGGTAGGGGGGGTTTTTCCTCAGGTGGGGGGTCGAGGGGGGGTTTCGCCCAGGTGGGGGGTCCCAAATTTCAAAAAGCTCCAAAACGCCTAGAAATGCGTTTTTAGCACGTTTTTTTCAGTAAGGACGCTAAAAATCGCTATTTTAAGCTGCCAAATAGCGTTTTAAAGCTAAAAACAAGCAAAAAATGACAAAAAGAGCTTCCAAAAACACCGATTTTTCTTAAATATCAGCAGTGGAAACGCCAAATTCGGTTTCCAAAGGCTTTTCAAGTGAATTTTAGGCTAAAAATTAGTGATTTCTGACCCAGTTTGTTAATACTGGAGCCACTACTAGTACTTGTATTTTTTGGTCAGGGGAGGGGTCCCTTAACCTGTCTCGGGGGGGGGTGAGGGGGGGGGGTTTGGCCTTTCCAGCAGGGGGGTAACCCCCCCAAACCCCCCTAGTACATGTATGCCTGTTACATGTATGTTCGTACTATATGGTACCCCTACCTTGGCATTGGTACCTGTACTGGTATCATGGTACCACTCCATTCAGACTTGGTACCATATGGTACCCCTACCTTTGGATTGGTACCTGTACTGTGGTACCACTCTGTTCAGATTTTGTACGATATATGGTACCGGCACCAATGGCCATGGGTGGGTAGGGATACCATATATGGTGCCACTAGCCTAGAAAACTGGTACCATGGTGCCAATACCATAAACGGCCAGATTATATTAAGTAGGAACGGATCTGCAGACGTTTTTGTTTAATGATTTTCACAGTTCGGACGTCTTCTTCCCCCTGGGTTTAGGCCAACCTAAAGGTGAGCGTGTCTTATTTAATTCAGTCTAGTCTAGGTTCGTTGCCAGTGGGTGCCGGTTACCCTTCGCCAGCGGCGTCGACCGGCCAGGGTTCAGCGCAGACCTCCGAAGCGTTCTCTCAGCCGTCGACAGAACCCGGTTCAGACGGACAGATCTGGACCAACTCCTACGCTGCTGAGGTAGGTGCTACTGGTACAGTTAGGTACTGACGCCTCTATAATACTGGTGCCGACGTGCCCTGCCGTCAGACCTATGTGGTCCATTTGGCAACCGGCGTCTCGTTCACATGTAGTATGCGGTATGGTACCCCTACCTTGGTACTGGAACCTGTACTCGCTTGACATTTTGAGAGTGGTATGGTACCATACATGTAACAGGTTATCGGCCGAAGGGTCGAGGGGTTCAATTCTAGGGAGTTGTTTGGGCACAAAAAACGCTCAAAAATCGCAATCTTTCAGCTAAAAATTGTGCTAATTTCGGCTCAAATACAGCTGAAAGGTGCTGTTTTACAGGCGATTTCGGCAATTTTTGTGTCTGAAATTCATTATAAAACAATCGCAAAAATTTGCTACAAAATTACTTGCCAGAAAATCGGAGGGGGTCTGGCCTAAGTCGGGTGGGGGCAGACCCTCCTGTTACATGTATTGTACGGTACCGACGCCCATGCATGTAACAGCTGCGGACCGACCTGGGGGAGGGGGAGGGGGGTTTCCTCAGGTGCGGGGTCGAGGGGGTTTTCGCCCAGATGGGGGTCCCAAATTTCAAATAGCTCCAAAACGCCTGGAAATGCGTTTTTAGCACTTTTTTCAGTAAGGACGCTAAAAATCACTGTTTTAAGCTGCCAAATAGCGTTTTAGAACTAAAAACAAGCAAAAAACGAAAAAAGGGCTTCCAAAAACACCGATTTCTCGTAAATATCAGCAGTGGAAACGCCAAATTCGGTTTTCAAAGGCTCATACATGGGCCGGAAAAATCCGTAGGGGGTAGGGTGGTTAGAGACCTCGGGGGGAACCCCCCGAAAAAAAGGCCACAAAAACGCCTATTTTGCCTTAAATTAGCGAAATTTTCCTCCCTCCGGGAGGGGTGTGGGAGGGGGGTATAGCCGGCCGAGGGGGAGGGGTATACCCCCCTTACTCCCAGCCCATGTATCCAAAGGCTTCTCAAGCGAATTTTAGGTTAAAAATCAGTGATTTCTGAGCCAGTTTGTTAGTACTGGAGCCACAACTAGTACTTGTATTTTTGGGTCGGGAGGTCCCTTAACCTGTTTCTGGGGGGAGGGAGGCAGACATGGGCAAAGGGGGGGGGGGATGTGGGGTGGTGGGCCCCCCCTCAGGCTCTGACCTACCCCCCCCCCCCTCAGCCGGCCGCTACCCCCCCCTCAGGAATTTTTTGGAAGAATTTTGTATAGAAAATCATGATAAAAATATGCCTGGATTAGGTGTAAATGAGCTCAGAATAGCTTATTTTAGCTTATTTTAATGAAAAATAAGCAACAAAACCTTGATTTTAGCCAAAAATCGGACTTTTTGGCTTACCACCCCCTCAGCCCCCCCCCCCTCAGGCGCTCCTACCCCCCCCCCTCAGCCCCCCTCAGGAATTGAAAATTCTACCCCCCCCCTCAGCCGAAATGCTAGCCCATGTCTGGAGGGAGGGGGTTGGCCTTTTCAGCTAGGGGTAACCCCAAACCCCCTTGTACATGGTACATGTACCTTGTCCATGCCGACGCCATACAATATGTAGATGGTAACGGCGTTAAGTACTGACTGTAGTAGTAGTAGTAGTAAAAGACGGTTGTCAATCATTGAGAGTGTTCAGGGTCTGGCACTGCCATTGGCGCAGAGAAGCTACGCCAACGCAGAAGAAGCTGCTATGTGGCAGCAAACAGCTGCTTCAGGGTGGCCGCAGCAAACGCCCGGTCAGAGTTACAATTCGCAAGATGGTTGACTGATTTGTTCATGCTTTTGGTCTGGCTTTCTCACCTCTGTGTCTCTTCAACCTATTACCGTGTCGTAATCACAGTTGTTAGGGTCAAAAATTTAAAAAAAAGACTTTATTTTTTAAAAAAAAGCTTTTTTTGAAGGCTCAAAAAAAATTTTTTTTTTTAAAAATCAATATGCAAATTAAAGGAAAAAGTGGGAAAATTCACGTACATACATCCAATTTTTTGTAAATTCTTTGGAAGCAGCCAACATTTTATCCAGCAACCTGCGTAATACTTCTTTTGCATTGAGCCTAACAGCGACTGCGTAAGAAATCCATCCTTAGGATTCACCTAGAAGTGCCTCTAAAGACAATTTTCGGTGAAATTATGCAGTTACAGGCAGTGTTTAGAGCTGTATTGATAGGTTTCTCAACTGACTTAAGGTGCAAAAGTGGAAAATTTGTTGTAAGTATCTGTACTAGCATGCTGGACCCATTTAAGACGATTTAAAAAAAAATTTTTTTTTTAAATTTTTAAAAAAACAAATTTTTGGCCTTTAAAAAAATTTTTTTAACAACTGTGGTCGTAATACAGGGAGTACCATTTTTCTATCATCGGTTTGTTCGTTCCTGCTCTAACTTTAGTGTTGGTCAATTAATTTGGCTAAAATTTTAACACATGCACAAATGTGTTTCATACAGGCAAGTAGTTGGTTGTCTATGCTGGCAACTAACTATGATGCCTGTCCGGTTACCATAAATGGTGAGAACGCTCTGACCGTTTGAATGTATTGTACGTATTCGTCTGAGAACAGTAATAGTCTGTGGTACAGTTTTCGTTGAAAAACCTAGAATTAGTCATTAGGTTAGCTTTTTCAAAACTCCTTCAACTTGAACCTCCCATGCTTGTCCGCCAAAGGGGGTTGGAGGGTCTGGCGCCGGCCCAAGTTTTTGGAGGGGGGTGGTATCTAAAAACGCTCCAAATCGCAATTTTTCGGCTAAAAAGTGTCAAAAATCGCTAATTTTGGCTGAAATACAGCTGAAAAGTGCTTTGGCAATTTTTGTGTCTTCTTGGCAAAGTTCTAGAAGCCACGGAACTATGAGAAAATCGAACGACACTGTTCTCAGACGACACCTTAAGGCATACTTTTGCTTGTTATTGTTAGATTACTCTGTACTGTTGGCGTATGCTTTTCTTGTAAATACGTAGCATACTGCTTTGCATCCATTTGTATCTAATTCTACCTAGCAGCGTGCGAAATTCTAGTATTTTATTTGATTTAGTACGTCTATTATTATTATTATTGTTATTACTATTCTTTTGTTGTATATTTTACTTACGCCTGCGTGGCAAGCCAGCGAAGTACATTATATGGATTTTCTAGCAGCAGTGTATTGGTGGTTCTAGCCAGTTAAAGGATTTCTGCTGGTTGGTGGCATAAAATTAATAGTGCAATTTGTCAGAGAGACCAGTTGCGTCTGACTATCCGTCTACTGTCGGCTAATCTAGTATTGCTGTGTGTGCAATGCAGAGAGAGAGAGCGTTTATGGATCAATTCACTGAGTGGTCTTGTTCGTCCGGTCACGCCGACCGCTTAGCTTGCTAGCTGACTGCCTATACTAGTCTCTCTATTCGCTCCTACTGCTCACTAGATGTGAACTACTGCTGCCCGTGGTCGCTATGAGGCCAGAGGCTGTGAGACACTCGAAAATAAAGTTAGTTTACTTTTTGTTACTGTTATTAGTAGACGCCTTATGACTGCTTAGATAGGAAGCAATTTATCGCAGTGACCGAAAATATTTTTGGCTGTTTTATTATGGTGATTTCGATGCGAATGCTGTAAGAGGCTGTATATTTAGAAGAACTAATTGATTTCTAAGCCCGCTTTACTTAATTTTATCCAGAAAAGCCTTCATTTCTGTATAATCTGCCGCGGAAGTTAGCTTGGAAAGGCCTTTACGTCAGCGCCCAAGTGCCCTTATTTGGAGGTATTTGACGCGTTTTGAAGGAAAATATTCCACAAATTTCTATCCCCCTGGTTGGGCTCTTTAATTCAAACGCTAAATTTCTGTTAATTTTACCGCAATGATGCGTTTTTCAAGGCTAATTTTATATAATTTTTTTACAGTAATGCCCCTGTCGTAAAGATTTAGGCCGCCACTGTGTAAACACCCTATATTTTTACCATACATCGGCCTGAAAAATGAGTTGGGGATAGTCAAAATCCGAAAATTTGGGGGTGGGTCTGCCGGTGGGGGGTCGCGGCGATTTTGGTGGGTGGGGTCAGGAACAAAAGTCCAAAAGTCAGCTTCAGGTGGGTGGGTGAGGTCGTTTGGGGGTCGAGCCCAAGTTAGGGGTGGGCACTCCCCCATGGCCCATGTATGATTTTTACTGATATCCGATCCGGATAGTAATGTGAAATAAAACGCCTGTTCTGGACACATAGAACTTTATAAAGGCTTTAAGATGCCCCTCTGGGTTCTAACAGAGTCCACCATTGATGGAAGTATTACCGTACGTACATACTGAAGAGAATTGTATTGGCAGACCAGTAACGCAGCACAACAATATAACGAACAGACAACCAAACAAACAATAATGAATCATATGATCTACTGTATTTCACCATAATCTTTCATCACTCCCCTTCAATGGTCGTCGCTTGGGCACATCTGTGCCTGACGGCCATCGGAAGTGATGTAACTGAGTGAATTTGATGATCGAAGAACTGAGGTAAAGGAAACTTGTGCTCGAATAAGATGAACTTTGTGAACTGACAACATCAAACGCTGCAGAGGTCATAGCCACGGGTCTTCCGCGCTTGCCCCAAAAATCAAAGAAGAATGCCTCAGGTACTGCACCATAGCAGGAAAACTTGAACTCAAAGATTCTTGTCACTGTGGACACATCAAACAACAGCTCTCTGGCTTTCTGCCGCAGTCCTGGGCGAAACAAAGAGAATGTGCTTCTTGCACTAATGAGGTCATAACAGCGGGGTCATCCCTGTTTGCCTCTCGAAACTCTGAACCTTCAGGTGCTATGCCAGCTTGAACCACTGAACTCAACGATATATGGCCCTTTGTGGACATCATTGGAACAGTCTTTCGTGCATCTGCGCACAGGATAGGAACAACTTGCTTGGTCACAGCGAGCCTGAGAAAACAACAAACATCTGTGCTTCACGCACTTGAGAACGTGAGGAACCACTGTGGGAACCAACGAAAAAGAAAAACTGAATGAAAAGCAGCGAACTTGCAGAAGGGAACCAACGAAACACCAAAAGACTTTAATCTGAGCACTTGAAAGGATGTTGCCAGTGGAATAAGACTTGTAGTAGAGAAGAGAATCAGCTTTGTCGAGTGAGCATCGAAACGGGGCTGCATCTGTGCCTGATGATCACTGGAGTACGGAAAACTGTTGATCAAAGTGAAGGGAACTTGTGAGCTTGAGTACAGGAACTGTGGAATTGTTAGACTTGGGAGAGCAGGAGGTAGGTTCGGATGGGTCTCGGCACCAAAATGAAGAGAATTTATTGGCAGACCAGTAGGCAACACAACAATATAACGAACAGACAACCAAACAAACAATAATGAATCATATGATCTACTGTATTTAACCATAATCTTTCAATACATAATCGAATGCCATCGATTTATACGCTCCAACACCCCCTCCGCCCGGAAGCCACATGCCCCCCTCCATTTTTTCCGGCCCATGTATGCCATGTGTGGCTGCAATGAAAAACATTTTGAAAAATTTTGTTTTTATTCAGCCGAATTCGTTCGCTGGTTTTCTCTGGTGCATAGTTTCTGAACCGCAAACGATCACCTATTTCCATACGTAGTACATGCAACAGGCCATCCGCCGAAGGGGTTAGGCGGTCTGGCGCCAGCCGGGGAGTCTGAACCGAAATTCTAAAGAGTGGGCTGGGCACTAAAAACGCTCAAAAATCGCAATTTTCTGGCTAAAAATCATCAAAAACCGCTACGTAGTTTGGGCTCAAATACAGCTAAAAGTGCTGTTTTACAGTCGATTTTGGCAATTTTTGTGTCTGAACTTGTAAAAAATTTGCTCGAAAAATTACTTGCCAGAAAAAACGGAGGGGTCGGGAAAATCTTCTCGGGGGTCCCCGTCCGGTGGTCTGGCCTACTGTAAGTCGAGCGAGGGAGCAGCCCCTGTTACATCTAAGCCATAACCCTCCTGAAATATTGGCGCAGCGGTTAGTAGGAGTGAGGCATTCTCTTTCGTTTACTATGTATTAGTGATGGAATGAAAGGTATGCATTTCTGCATGCTAGAACCAACCTGCGTGACAATATTTGCATTTCCATCAATGACTCGACTACAGATGACATGGCAAATGCAAAAACTAGTCTGCCGGTGGCAATGGTCTGTAGTAAATTGTTGAGAAGATAGTATTCAGTCTGCTGCTTGGTGCCAACTCATGCATACCAGATAAGTGCTATCTTCTCTGTTGACTCAATGCTTACAGCCTCAATTTATTTCCTAACAGGCACAGACGTGTCTTTACAGAAAAATGGCACTTAACAACTATTGGCCACAGTGTCTCAGAGCACGTAGGTTGGGGTTCAAATTTGGCCGGTCACTTGTAAAGAAAATGCAAGATAGGTTGTGTCTGAAAAATCTGAAACTGAAGACCTCACATATACACAGTCAGGCACTTAACGCCGTTTATGGTACCGGCACCTTATATGGTGTCGGTGGTACCAAAAATAGCGTTTAGTGCCTGGCTGATACATGGTACAATGTACATTACATGTAACTGAAGACCTGACATAGATTAGGTGGAACATGTACATACTGAAGAAGATTTACGTACTACCATGAGGTAGTAGCATAAGACAGAACAAACAAAAACAACCAGAACAGTGGCGTAGCCAGGGTTTCGCAAAGGAGGTGTAAAATTTGGAAGTTGCCTGGCCACGGGGAAAAAATTTGCAAAAATAGCCTTCAAAAACGCATTCAACAGGTATTCCGAGCGTAAAATTGACAAAAATTAATGGTTTTAGTAGTTGAACAGGCGAGAAATTTTCGAAAACTTAGCCAAAATAGACAGGTACAGGTCCTAATTGATACCGTTTATCTTATTTTTGCTTAATTTTCCTTTCTACCTCCACCACAAAGGGGGTGTACACACCTGGTACGCTACCCATCATGCAAATACGTGTAGATGTGAGCTTCTTATCACTATTGACAACAATAAACAGACATTCAAGCTAAACACAACCAAATCTAGACATGTTCATCTGCAGTGACCGAACCAGCTGAGCAGAGAGCCAGCAGGCACCAGTGATACTCCTCCAGCTAAATAGGACTCAATCAAGAGCCGGAAAGGAGAGGTCAGTGAGTTGCCGTGGCAACGGGAGCGGCGAAGCAATTAGAGCCTGGCCAGCAAGCTGTCAGTCGTCGTTGTAGGCAGGAGTTGTAGTGTAGCGTAGGAGCGGTGTTCAAGTGCCGCTATTGATCTGGCGTTCTGTCCTGGTGGGTCTCGCGGTAGGCGAGAGCACTGCAGATCATCGTGGTGGTGGTGGTCGGCGGCCCAGTTAATCGGCGGCGTCTGTTTCATTGGAGTCCGTGCACAGCTGCCGACACCAGGCCTTATTTGTCGTCGCTCTGCCCCGGCCCGGCCTCCCGAGACGGTCGCTTTACCGCTTTAATGGCCCTAATACTGGCTGTAATCAGTAGTACTGCCGCTCAGTCCGGCCCTGGCTGAAACACCGGACACAGACAGGCTGACTGGCGCTGGCTTGGTTGTGCCGTTGTATGCAAATTCTTGTCTGCTATGACAATGGACAATGAGCTGAAGCCGGACGATCTGCAGAAGTTCATCGCCTGTACGCTGATTCTGTGCCAGCGACCGAGGTGGGTGGGTGGGCTGGCCGGTAATTGCCTAGTCAACTGGAGAATCTGAATGCCGGCGTTCTTTAATTAGAGCCTATTAGCAGTTGAAGGACGTGCGGTATAGGCAGAGAGCTGAAACTTAATCTCACAGCTGCTGAGTTGGTCATGAAAAATGGCAGCGCTAGCCTTCAATTTGCCTAATGCATTGCATGGCCTCTTGGCCAGCAGTAAAAACGCAGTTAAACTGAACGCTCGCTTTAAGCACCCGTATAAGGCTGGCAGTAAATCCACAGTGCCGCCTGAAACCAATAACGGAATTAAGGAAAAAGATAGACCCTGCTCAGACCCAAGTTGGAGGCATTGCAAATTTTCGACCAAATCCAGGACACACTAACACCCATATGAGTAAATGGAGTGGACAACCAGAAAAATCGGTTTTTCAGAGAGCGACCTCTGTTCACAACACATTCCCAAGTGTTCGTGTTAGATGTTCGCACTCAGTCGAACTGGTTGGAACTGTCAAGTCGGCCAGTACCAGTGCATCTGTTCTTTGACTCCACCAGGAACATCTACCGTATCATATCAGTTGAGGGCTCCAAAGTAAGCTCTGCGCTGCTTTTTCTTCCCTTCTTTAATTACTCCTAATTGAGTCTGGGAACTTGAGCTTTAATTAAAAGCTGGACTAGCTGCCACAATCATGTGCGCACTTTTTTAGCTGCAAAATTATTAATTACATCTGAGAACAGCAGAGGGAGAGAGAGGGAGTCTTTGTAAAGCTGAATGCAAATTTTGTCCAAACTTCCAATTGAATACTGAGAATTTGCCAAAATTTGGAGGCCAGTGTAAAGTGTAAAAAAACAGAATTGCTGTATGTACTAGGGTTGCTTCAGCAAGATTTCAAACTTCTGGTAGTGATGAGTATCTTTACTTTCCCTCTGCTGGGGCCGCCCCATATGCACGTCACAAATTGTTGAACACATACATAGTTGCACTTTCAGCCAGTGCTCAATGGAACTGTGACAAATTCCCTTATGCTCAGTAAGGCCAGTAGCAAATTTCTGCAGATGCTGGATCAGCGCACCAATGCGGTGCACGGATTAGGTTTCACCGACGATCGCGAGATGATAAAGGTCCGTCAAAAACTGTCTCTGTAATTTTCTAGCTTGGCTACGGTATTAATTAAACTTATTGTGTTTGCTTGCTCACTGCCATTAGCAGTCAAATCAGCCGAGCTTGTGTTTGTTAGTCGTACAAAATGAACCAGAGGCTTTGATTGCAGTTCATGGCAAAGATGACAGAGATCAAAACCACCCTCACCCACGAGCCTGATGATCAGCCTAGTGGCAAGGTTTGTTCTGCTCTATGCAAATTTTTGACTGGTCAGATCACTGTACGTGCTGCAGGATCCTCTGCCTCTGCCGAAGAACCTCCTAAATGAAGACCAGACACTGCATATCGAAAATGAGAGACTCAAAAGTGCACTGGCCAAAAGGTGACTGACTGACTGACTGACTGACTGACTGACTGACTGACTGACTGACTGACTGACTGACTGACTGACTGACTGACTGACTGACTGACTGACTGACTGACTGACTGACTGACTGACTGACTGACTGACTGACTGACTGACTGACTGACTGACTGACTGACTGACTGACTGACTGACTGACTGACTGACTGACTGACTGACTGATCAATGGACTGACCGACCAACCAACACACTAATTCAGCTCGGCCAATGCCAAGCAATGGGAGTGCGAGCTGAAGGCGATGAAGGAAATGAACGAACAGCTGACACTGGCGCTGACACAGGCCAAACGCAAACAAACTGTTTCTTCTTCCGACCAGGTGCCAGTGCGACCAGATGCAAGAAATTAAAATTTCTCTCTTAGCAAGTGCCCGAGATGGATGAGCAAACGGCGTATTCGCTGCTGGAACGACTCAAAATCTTGCTCACTCAACGCTCACAAGACGGCGACACTGAAAGACCTGCTCTGGAGGCATTGAGCCAAATTGAGGTCTATTCCCTGGACTGATGGTTTTGTTTAAATAGTTGATCGTTCTTCAGACTCTGATCAGTCAGAACCGTCAGTTGCACAGTCAGGTGTCGTTGTTGGCTTCCAGTTCAGAGAACGTCAAGTCGTTGCACATTCAGATGGGCGCGAAGCTGGATGAACTGAATCAGATTTACGGCCAAATCTCACACAAACTCCAGCCCGCGGCCGGCGCCTGTGGCCCTCAATAAAATGATAATACTCAGTCCGCTAGCGATATTATTATTATCTTCAAATTGCCACCACCCTTCTGTACAGTAAGTTCTACATACACTCCGGCCTGACTTGTTGCCTTCTACAGGTGTTCAGCTGATGTAACTGTTCTGTGCAGTGAAGGTAACAGGTTGCAGCGACGAAAGATTGTTCCTTTCCTCTTGTTATATTGTTCTACGCGCACAGCGTTCACTGTGTCAGGTGGTGATAAATTGGAGAATATTCTGCATTGCTGAGAAAGGTTCTGCTTAAGATGATTCTGAATTTTCTTTCATAGAGAAGTAAAGATTTTATATTAAACGCTGTGGATTACCTTTCATGCTGTTGTCGCAAATTCAGAGTAGATATGGCACCCCTACCGATGGCCATGGGTGCCGGCACCATATATGGTACGGAATTGAATGAGGTGATACCTGGTACCATCACAGTCGCCAAACGATGGGGTATATGATGCCAGTACCGATCCGATCTGCGGGGGGCCTTACGGCCTACGATCAGACTTGTGGTCCATTTCGTGACCCCGTGATTGGTCATCTCGGACGTTGCCCTTCTTTCACTGCCAGCCACTCCTAGACATGCTGCTGGGTGCCGGTCACCAGGAGGGCGGTCGGCGTGTTGATGCCATGTGCCATGATGCTGGCAGCTCCCGACGGGGCCCGTATGTCAGAGGGCTGCCGGCATAGTTGGTCTCTCAGACAGCTTCTGACATCGGAGATCTTCTTCTCCAACGCGGCATGCTTTGTGGAGCGGCATCATTGCTTAGGCAGATCCAGAGGTTCCCATTTTACCTATTCACTGGTGCGTTCGGTGGCCTGGGCGTTTGTGTACGGCTAGAGAAGTAGCACTTCAAAACAAATATAAGATAGTCCGGCACAGCATAATCAGTTTTCAAGCATGCACGCATGTAGACAGGTATTGAAGGCTTTTGATACATCAAAGAAGACAGCCGCTACTTTAGTAGCACGGTGCCTGGATACACAGAGTTCCAAATCAGTCGTCACTTTGTGTTCAAAATAAACCAGACCAGGGAATCTACTGTACAGCCCGCTGACGAAACAAAATGCTCAACCAAACGCCAAATTCTGTCCAAACGGCAGGCACCGTCAACAAAAACTATATGCAAATTTTCTTAAGCAGTTTGCATTTTTGTTTTAACATGCCAAATTTGGTCTTTTCTGTTGTTTCTCTAACACTTTTGAGTCAGTCTAGCCTATTATTAGGGATGGGCAGCCTTCGTCCGGCTGCGCCGTTTAGAAAATACAAAAATACGGGCAAAATATGGTCCGAAAACGGTTTTCGCAACTTCAAGCGCAAATTCTTTTTTATGTTCGGTTATTTGATGGTAGGAAGTGATGTACTTATATGAAACAGAGTACGAGCTATCGAATAAGATGCATTTTGAACAATAATTCAGCCGTTAAAGGACATTTTTTCTCAAAAAACTGAATTCGTCGTTTTTCAACGTCCATTTTCTGTTGAAAGGAGAGTTTATTTAAATTGGTTTCAATCGGATTTGAAATCAGCGCAACTTGTTACCTATATAGCACCACTCTTTTTCTTAACGCAGTTTGACGCGGTCCCCACAAATTTGATTCTTTCTTAACTACTGATAATCGGCTTTTTCGTGGATTTTTTCGTGTTCCTGATTGTTGTGATAAAACGATGAATTTGGCGAAAGGGTTTCAATCGGTTCTGAGTAAGTAGACTTCAGGCTTTCGAATGATACAAGAATTGGCTCTCTGCTGTTTGTCGTTAACCCCACAAACGGTGTTGAAGCTTCTGTAACTCTAAATTTTTCCCATTTCAGTATTTTATTTTGTGCAACGCTTGCAATCATACTTTTTCGCATTAATTTAGCTGTGTTACGGATATTCACGGCCTTCTAGTCGATTTTAAACCATCAGTGTGTTGCATCTTCGTAAATCGCGCCACAGAAAATCAGTCCGATTTCAAACGTGCGACCAAATGCTAATTCCAAAACTGCGCGGCTCACACAAAAACTGTTATTAACACGAATTTCTCTAATTCTTAATGAAATCAAGTGCGGTTTTTTTTTGCGTAATTTATTGCATCCGGTCATGCTATCGCCGATTTAGCATAAACTTTTTCTTGTAGCGCGAGTTATTCAAATATATTGTCCATAATAAAAATGGCAAGTGCGCCATCTTCGCTGGCGGCTGTCATTAAATCGCATTTATCTATTTTTTAATGAAATCGAATGCGGTTTTTTGCCTGAATTGTCCTAATGCGGTCATGCTATCGGCCCTTTAGCATATTTTCGTTGTTGTAGCGCGAATTATTAAAAATGATCGCCCATACCTACTATTATACATATCAAAAGTCCATTTTTTAACTGAAAAATAACATAAATTAGCAGCTATTTTTAGCTTGAGTTTTTTCCGCGATTTATGTTTTTCCGACCCTTCCTTAGGAAAAAACCGGTTTTTAAAAGTCGTTAGCGCCTCTATTTGAATACTTACGCACTTTCTTACATTCACCACAGGGAATAATTGAAAATTTAATTGAAATTCCAGGCGAATTTCAATTAAATTACGATTAAATTATGGCCTAACTTTAGAATTTCGATTAAATTAAATTAATTGAATTGAAATTCAAAACGGGCCAATTATGCGAATTTCAATTACAATTGAATTAATTTTTTACATCACTAATTCAAACGGTTTGTTCTTGGTCATGGCGTAATCGATTTGGCTCAAATTTTCAACAAAAATTAACAAGACCACTGGCAAGCTTAGTGTCAAAGTTCTAACTTGTGGTGGTTTTATGAGCCGAAAAGTACGAATCAGGGAATTCTAATCTTCGGCAATTCAAAGAGTTCTAAAACTGAGTCTAAAACTTGTAGGAATGATTGGTGCTGCCATTTGACATAGCATACTGACTTGGCAACCTCTAGCTCATGGGGAACCAAAACTGTGAAATTTCAAAAACATGGCTAAATCTGATTTTTCCTCGAAAAACCTGTTAAATAACGATTCGGAAGGTTTTCGATTTTCCAAAAACACTGTTGTGGGGAAGATTTCTAGGGTGTGCAACAGAGTTCTGGTATAGGTTAATTTATTTGTCGAACTACAGTCTGTGTTGATTCCGATCCGATGTGTGGGGGACCTACGGCCCTACGCTCAGTCAGACCTATGTGGTCCATTACGCGACCCCGGTGGTTCGTCATCTCGAACGATTCCCTTCTATCACTGCCAGCCACTCTAGCCATGCTGTTGGGCGCCAGGTACTAAGCGAGTGCCTGGCGCGGTGACATCAAGGTGGTGTCGGTTCCCAACGTCCGCTAGGTCCGCCCCCGGTGTGAGAGAGGCCCCCGGCCTAGTCGGTTTCCATGACAACTCCTGACGTCATTGATCTTCTCCAATGTGGCATGCTTTTGTAGCGGCTTCGGTGCTTAGGCAGATCCAGTCGGTTCCCATTTTACCTACTAGCTAACTGTCATCAGCTTTCGGTGGCCTGGAGGGGAGCTTTGTGCCGACGACCAACTCTTTGCGGCCAGAAACTTGCCGCGCCGAGAGGATGAGCGCACAACGTCGCCACAGTGGCTTTGCGGCCTAAACCACTACACCAACTGTGCCGGCGTTTGTGTTGATTATCGACAGATTGACTGCTTTGGCTCCGGAAGGTTTACAGATTTCTTAACATAGACTTAACATTTCTTAAGATGCAATTTTCGATCATGTTTTTGAAATTCCGCAATTTTGTGGTCTTTGCGCTAGAGGGCTGCCCAGTCAGTATGTATGCCCAATGGCAATAACAATCATTCCTGTAAGTGTCAGCTCAGGCTCATACTCTATGAATTGCCGGGAAAATGAGAGTTTCCGTGCATCCCCCTGATTCTTAGTTTTCGACTCATAAAGCCAGCACGAGTTAGAATTTTGGCACTAAACTTGCATAACATGGCGTGCGTGGAAGTCCGGTGAGGGGGAGGTATGTGCATCTCGTGATTTCCTAAGGGAAGGTGGTTAATCATCTGATTCCTCTACCACTGCATCTTCTATTATTTAGAGTAGTCAGATTTGTTTTGCTCGCTAAACTCAGTCAGCCAATCCAAGTTACCTTGACTGCCAGACATCTTTTCAGAGCATGCCAACCAAAATCATACTACTGCTTTGTCTTCTGCTGGCTGTTTACAGATGTCAAGCGCAAAACAACTGTAAGTTCTGCTCGTTGCATTGCCTGTCATACTATTAGCAGTCAGGCACTAACCAAATAAGGTGTCCATCACCCACTATGAAAACGTGAACAGTAAAACTGGAATTATGTAGAAAAAGTCGCTAAGAATTTATTGTATTTTGGCACGATAATTGGCTTAACTGACTTTCAGGGGTCCCTCCACTATATATTAAATAAATCACTTTCAGGCTGAGGCTTAGGCTTAGGCTTAAGCTTAGGCTTAGGCTTAGGCTTAGGCTTAGGCTCAGGCATAGGCTTAGGCTTAGGCTCAGGCTTAGGCTTAGGCTTAGGCTTAGGCATAGGCTTAGGCTCAGGCATAGGCTTAGGCTTAGGCTCAGGCTTCGAGATCTCGGTTTTCGAATACCGAGCCCCGTACTATTTTATGTAATTTAGGAGTAAAGTAATTAAAACTATGAAAAACGGTGAAAACCTTCCAAAACCTCACAACCTTGCCTCATTACAATTATTTAATATTGACAGTAGTCGTAATCTTGATCGTAGTTTTTTGGAGAAGAAATTGCACTCATATGCTTTTACTGGACCAAATAACCATAAAGAAAAACGAAAATATATGTATGTTAATTCTATTAGGTATGGGCAAGGTTTAGAAAGCGCGAAAGCATGGAAAGGTGTGTGGCGCTGACAAAAGAACAGTAGCTGAATCAAGGTATTTATTATAAGATAAAACTGTTTCAGTCAGTTGTCGTCCGACACTCTGGCAAGTGCTGCGTAACCCCACTTCAAGCATAACCAATTGGCAGCAGTGCGAATCGTACAAACTATTTCTGACCGATTATTTGAAGGTTTTGATAACGACTGGCTACGCTAGGCAGAAACCTGTCAAGAACCAAAGACCAACACCGAACATACCTTCAGTCACGTGGCCCAGCATAATTTTGGGCTGACCCCCTTTTTCACTGTCTACCGGTATCGTCTGAAAAAGTTTGCATAAACTTTCCAAAGGCGCATGTTTGCACGGCCAAAGCACAGTCTATCCCGTTTAATGTTTGTTTGACCTGCGCATGACTGGTCAGATTGAGGATGGATAGCGTTGTCCAATTGTTCGATTCGGTCGTGCTGGAATACTTTCTCAAACCCTTCACCTTACCAGAATGGTTGAACCAGGGTTCGCTTGCCAGACAAATTGTCAGTTTAGAAATTCTGCTCTTTTTTGGAGGGCTTATCCTCTACTTCTGCGTTTCCTCCACTACCTACTTTCTCTTCTTCTATTTTTGGAAAGACTTTTATCACCCGGACTGCCAGCCGCAACCGTTTGAAGGTCAGATAAGGCAAGAAATAGCAGTATCTCTAAAATCCTTGCCAATTATGGCCCAACTTATGATTCCTTTCTTCTTGGCTCAAGTTCGCGGATACGCCTTGCTATATGAAAACTTTTCTGACTATGGTTTGGCACATTTTTGTCTGAGTGCCCTGCTTTTGTTGCTCTGGTCTGATAGTCTGATTTACTGGATTCACCGCGAGGAACACGATATCAAGTTTCTCTACAAACACTTACACAAATTGCACCACAAGTTCAAGGTGCCTACACCCTATGCATCGTTCGCCTTTAATCCCTTGGACGGATTCGCACAGGCTTTTCCCTATTTGGTCTTTCCGTTCGTTTTCCCGCTCCATAAATGGTTCTACTTGGCTACGTTCATCTTTTTGCAGGTAAAATCAGATCAGTATAGTCACTAAAACAACCCAGCAGATTTTTACTGCCTGGCAACCGCAAATCTCAACCGAATTGAAGAAACCTTTTTTGAAGAATGAAAGACAAATAAGTTCTTGAAAAATTGTTAAAACGTTTAGTTAAGAATAGTTCCTGAGATATTTGCCCTCAAATTCAAAACGAGCTTTTGTCCGCGCCTACGTATATTATCAGAAAACGTCAACCCAATTCAGGTTTCCAAAATGCTAACATGGTAGTTCACTGCCAAAAACTTTCATTTTCATAGCTTCTACAGTACCACATACATGTATTGTACATTTTCCTGTGTCGGAAGCACCAATTAGCAGGGGATGTCAGCCAAAAATGTTTTAGTTTTTAGGGTGGTTGTGCTGAAAGGGTGGTGTGTTGGTAGGGAATTTTAAATTTTTGAACGTTCCTAAGAGGAAATTATAAGAGAAAAGAAGAAAAGGAAAGAAAAGAACGGTCTGACGCGCTCTCGCGCTTACAAAATTTACTTTCAACTGGTTTTGGCGCCAAATTCAAACAAACCATTCGATATCAGAATCATTTTTTTTCATATCGACTGGTTTGTTTGAATTTGGCGCCAAAACATTTGGATACTGTAGATCTGGACGGTGCTAATTCACGATGGCGTGCACTTATCTCCGTTTTGGTTTGTCAACGGATCAGCACACCATGCCTTGCACCACAGCAAGTTCAACTACAATTACGGACAGTATCTGACTTTCTGGGACCGGCTCTGTCGCACTCACATGGACCCACAGAAGCACTACGACAAAGACGGCAAGCGATGGATCACGAAAAATCAATAAATTTACGTTGATCGATTATTCAATTTTGCTGTATAATAACAGTAGCTAGCAGAGACAGTACAGAATATGTGATCTGAGCGCTGTACATACATATGTGCAGTACATGTCAGCCACTTAACGCCGTTTATGGTACCGGTACATAGGCTAGTGGTACAGTGTAACATACATATATGGCACCGGAACCTATGGCCATGGCTAGGGGTACCATATATGGTGCCAGTAGCCTAGCTACCGGTACCATAAACGGCATTAACTGCCAGACTGTAGGATAAAAAAGTGTCCACCGTTTCTCTAACTTTATTCAGTCGCTTCGTTCTTGGTCTTTATCAGTTCTTGGTCTTTTTCTTGGTCAGTTCTTTATCGATTTAACTCAAATTTTCTGCAATGATTAATAAGACAACTTGCTACAAATTGAGCCAGTTTGAAGCAAATTTCCAAACCGGTGCTGGTTTCATGACCGAAAAACTGAGAGTGAGAATCAGGGTGGTCTACAGAAATTTAAATTTTTCGGCAATTCAAAGAGTATCTATCACTTTGAAAGTTGCAGGAATGATTGGTGCTGCCAAAGGCTCTAGCTCAAAGGGCACGCCAAAATTGTGGAATCTCAAAAACATGGCTAAATGTGAATTTTCTTCGTAAAACCGGTAAATTGAGGATTCTGAAGATTTTCTCTTTCCTAAAAATACTGTGGGGAAGTTACTATTATGTGTAACAGACTTTAAATATAACGCTCATTCATTTGTCCAACTTCCTTCCAACTACAATCTGTGTTCATTAGCAACAGATTCAGTGCTTTGACTTCAGAAGGTACAGTTTAATGTAATGTAATGTAATGTAATTTAATGTATCAGTTTAAACTATGGTATTTTCGATCCTGTTTTTGAATTTGCTATGTTATATTCAATGGCAACACCAATCATTTCTGCAAGTTTCAAAGTGGACTCTATTGAATTACCGAAAAAATTGGACCGCCCTGATTAACAGTTTTTCGGTCATAAAACCTGCGCGGGCCAGAATTTTTACATCACACTTGCAAATTTTGTAGCAAGTTGTGTTGTTAATTGTTGCTGAAAATTTAAGCCAAATCGATAAAGAATTGACCGAGAACGAACCATTTTAATAAATTCATCAGTAATTAATATCTAACAGGGGGTATACCATCCACTGACATAGACCAGACCCCCGCCCGAGGCGAGTTTTCTGACAGGTGTTGTTACGATTTTACGTCTTCCAGACTTTCAGACCATCGAATTGCCTGTAAAACAACACTTTTTAGCTTATTTGAGCCAACGTTAGCGATTTTTGGCCTAAAATTGAGATTTTTGAGCATTTCTGGTACCCACCCCTCCCCCAGAACTTAGGGCTGAGATCCACCGGGGTACGCCAGACCCTCCCCTAAGAGCCGACGACCACTGTCCATGTACATATTCTGTACTGTACGTAGGTACTGGTACGGTGTTTGTATGGGAAGGCATTTTGCGGCAATTTATGGCTTCTACAGTGTAGGACAGCTCGTCAAGAATAAATATGTACAGTACGTAGCTTGTAGAGATGTTCCATGGAAATTTTCCGGAAACTTTCCTAGCCCGATCGCGCAAACCGGGTTTGGCGCGAATTGCTTACAACAGTTTGGATTTTGCCTAATTATGTACGTATGCGCGAATTGTTTCAAACAGTTCGCGCCGGTATCTTATAACGTGTGTATGACTCATATCGAACAGTTCGCGGCCAATTCGCGCGGCGCGAACAGTTTAAAATCGCGAACTGTTGGGGTGTGCGCCAGGCGCACATGATTTGCAGGTGGGGGCTAAGAGGTCGGAAAAAATGGGAAAAAAGGAAAAATATTCAACCGACTGTAGTACTGAAATCCGGAAATTTTTCACAAAATAAGTGCCATTATACAGTGTTGGCTGTAAAAAATGACCGCTTGACCTTTTTGAGTTTTCCAAATAATTCCATGCCATTCCGTCAATTTTTAACCGAACCAAAAGATTTCATAAAGTACGGCATCGGGCCTAATTTAGGCGTTCGTCGCGCTAGGCGATTGTAGTCCACGACCCCATAGATCGTATAGCCCTGCTTTCTGCGTAGGGAATGACACCGTCATTTTTTAAGAATGCCAAATTTTCACCTTCACCGAAAGTAAAAATCCGCCAGATTTTAACCGGCTGTGCTAGAAAGCTGAGCTCTTGAGGGTTTTTAGTCCATATAAAGATTGGTTAACCTACAAAATTTGGGATAGTTCCGGTAAAGGGTTCACAAAATATTTATGTTCAAAGTTTACAAATGAAAATTCGGGTCAGCTCATTTCGGAAGGGCATAACGCCGGGCTACAGAAGGCTATTAGACTAAAAGTTGGCCAAAACAAACTATTCACAAATCTTAATAATCGTGCCAAAAATAGTATGTAGGAAGAAAAAATTGACTGGGACGGGTAGGGTTCTCTGCACTCATTGAGGTTCTGGAATGCCCCGACCTAGCAGAAAGCCAATTACCTACGTAAGTCAATAATGAGGAAGTTAATTAAGCTCTTTTTGCCATTGCTAATCAAAAAATGTCATTTGGGGTTCGATGTCAGTCTGCTTCCCAATTTACTGTTGTTTGGTATTGGATTTTCGAATGTGGTATACACATTCAACGAAACAATGTGTATTTTTACTGAAAACGCTAATTTTTTGGTAGATTTTGAACCAGAAATGCTAAAAAAATCAAACCTTTCAACGTCTGGTGCTTGAAACCTTGTATAACATTGAAATTGGATCACTTAGGCCATTTTACGGTTTTGTGAGGATGTTTACTGCTTTTACCGCAGCAAAAACGTCCAAATTTAGGATTCTGTTCGAAATTTTATCGACGTTTGCTGGACGCATTTTGAGTGCTGTTTGTGTATGGTAATGTGTATCGGAGTTTTCAATGTGTATGTTTATACACATTGAAAAAACAAAGTGATTTTTGTACATGGTAAATGTGTATATGTATACACAAACAACTGTATTCCCGATTGAACACAACAGCCGTCGATCTAACTGATCTGAACAATCCTAGTCTATTGCGAAAAACTTGTTGGCCAAACTACTAAAACTGCTGCGCACGGTGTGGTCCCCTTTTTAACTAACTATAGTCTTTAAAATGAGCGACTTGGCGGTTAAATATCAGCAGTGGAAAGGCCAAATTCGGTTTCAAAGGCTTTTCAAGCGAATTTTAAGCTAAAATTAGTGATTTCTGAGCCAGTTTCTTAGTATGTACTGTACTCATACATGTAACAGGTCATCCGCCGAAGGGGGGAGGGGGGTTTGGGGGGGCTGGCGCCGGCCGGGGGGTCTGAGCCAAAATTTTGGGACGGGGGTTGGGCACTAAAAAACGCTCAAAAATCGAGAAAATTGCAATTTTTTGGCTAAAAATCGCCAAAAATCGCTAATTTGGGCTGACAGCTAAAAACCGCTGTTTTACAGGCGAGATTGGCAATTTTTCTGTCTGAAATTGTAAAAAATCGCAAAAATTTGCTCAAATAAATTACTTGCCAGAAACATCTGAGGGGGGTTGGAAAAATCGTCTCGGGGCATCCGGAGCAAATTTCACATGCTTTTTAATTTTTTATTAGGTTTGGTTGAAACCTGGTGCACCAAGCTTTAACACACAAAATTTCCCCTATTAGCCCCTTGATACCTACCTTTTTGGCTGATGTCTTTTTACTTTTTCGGGGGCGTGATGTCAGCCGCGTCCCAAAAAATTTTTTCCAAATGTCGACCTCCCGGAGACATCCGCCGTATTTTTATGGGAAAGGACGCCATACCGGCTGACGTCATTTTTGAGGAAGTACGTCAGCACCTGTCGGTGGTCCCCGACAGAAAAGGGACGATAGACATCCTAATGGAGATGTAGGTACAGGGGACGTATTCACAGAGTATGTTTGACAAAACTGACCAACCCTAAATGGTCGAAATTATATTTATGGCCCAGCTAGACAACTGTGAATGCTTAAAATTTAGCAGAGAGTAGGTCTCTTGTTAAAGTACTCTGTCTTGACACAGGGATTCTCTCGGTAACAAATGTTATCTGGCTTTTGAGACTGCAGTTAAGCAATTGCGCACACTGCTTTCTAGACTGACCGGCAGACGGTTTGCCTAATAAAAATTGGCGCACTGCTTTCTAAACACTGACCGCCGGTCGACTGGATAAACTAAAAAATGCGCTACTGCTTTTCTAAACACTGACTGTGGTGGACTGTTTGCCCAATAAAAGTGCCTTTCTAATACTGGTTCAATGCGAGTTCATCCATGTGTACTGTAGGGCCAAACAGTGAGTTCCAAACTGCAATTGTAGCTAAAAACAGTTGCTGTTTCCAATGTCCCCTAGAGACGTGTCACATCTCCTAGCTGTAGGGATGTCCATCCCAAAAGGGATCTGATGCAGAAATAATTTTTTTGGGAACTCTTTCTCTACCAGCGACAAAAGGATGTCCGACATCCTAATCGCGAGGAACACGACCGGTCTACGCCCTCGGGGCATCCGCCGTCGAGGACTTCGACCAAAAATGCTGATGTCAAAAACGCGGTCGGCGTCCTAGGCCCGAGGACAAAGACCGTCGTAAAAGCGACATGGTAGGTATCAAGGGGTTAGCTTTCAAATTACAAACAATTTGGACTAAATTTGCGGAAATGGCAAGAAAAAAGAAATATTGTCATTTTTGGACACCGTGTTGTTTCAATTTTCTAAACAACACCACACTGTGCTGGTCAGCTGAGATGGAAGCATAGATTTTTGTAGATTGGCGTCACTCGCGGTCAGTGAGACAAGTATTATAGCTTAGCTTCTCAAGCTTGACTTGCGATCTGATCCGATGTGCGGGGGCCTTACGGCCTACGATCAGACTCGTGGTCCATTTCGTGACCCCCGTGATTCGTCATCTCGGACGTTGCCCTTCTTTCACTACCAGCCACTCCTAGCCATGCTGTTGGGTGCCGGTTACCAGGAGGGCGGCCCGGCCGGGGTGTCGATGCCATGACGCTGACAGCTCCCGACGGCCGCCGGTGCCCCAAATTGCCAGAGGGCTCCCGGCATAGTTGGTTTCTCAGACAGCTTCTGACCTCGTAGATCTTCTTCTCCAACGCGGCATGCTTTGTGGTGCATCTTCGGTGCTTGGGCAGATCCAGTCGATTCCCATTTTACCTACTCTCTGTCACCAGCTTTTGGTGGCCTGGGTGGAACTTTGCGCCGACCACCAACTCTTTGCGGCAAGAAACTTGCCGCGCCGAGAGGATGAGCGCACGGCACGACGTCGCGCACGGTGTGGCTTTGCGGCCTAAACCACTACACCAACTGTGCCGGCGTTGTTGTCGACTTGCGACCGTCAATTTGAATCAGATTTTCAGACTCAGACCTCTCCATAAAGCTTTCTTTCAACAAGAAGATCAGCTGATGCTTTTGAAAAAAGATTTAGCCTGAGCAAAAATGGAGGAAGATGGTCCAGCCAAGTCGAAAGAGCGTTCAGAGCGACTGAACCCACTTCTCAGTTGGCTGCAGAATAACAAATTCTACGAAAGCACTCCCATTTCCGGTTTCTCTCTCATAAGCACCGCCAAATTCAAATGGGAGGTGATTGTCTGGTACGCAATCTTGACTATCTTCGTGCTGCTTACGGTCAAAGACACTGCATCGATTATCTCTGACAACCTGAGCAGACCGACTGTGGTCACAGCTGAGACAGTGGCAGCCAATCGTTCTTATCTCGACGACAACTACAAGTTTGAGTTTTTGCTGTTCGTAGAGTTGCCGAAACGTTGGTTCTACTTTGACTTCGTCCTCAATTACTCGGCCAAGCTCAACCAAACTGTGGAGAGTGTGTCGGAGCGAGCCTGGACAACCGATGAAATCGAGATTGCTGACCAGTTTGTTGAGCAACAGTTTCGGGGCCAACTCGAATCGGCCGATTTTTTGGAGCAACAATGGTCGCTCGGAACTATTTATACACTTCTGCCACTGGTAATCGAGGGTGTTCTAGGAAAATGGAAACCAAAATAGGTTTAGTACTGTTATTTTGCCAAAGGATTTTTATTTTACCATTTATTAAGTTTACTATAAATCCAGTCCGTCAATTTAATTTTTAGTTCTTGTTTTTTTCTAACAATTTACTGCTATTTTGCTACGATTTTACTATTAATGTGGACTTCTGCATCAATAGTCGTGCCAAGATTTCTAAATGATTGATGTTGGTCCAAGCAGTTGCCAAATTTGATCGTGATACAAAGTTCTCCAGAATCTCCGGATCAAAAATGTGTGAAATTTGACTGACAAAAGTGCACCATCTTTTATTTATTTATTTATTGCACATATTTTTATTCAAGATTTTTGGCTGCAATTCACCGAAGAAACTAGTTGGATATAGTATTACATTTACATAAATTGTAAATTGTAATTTGTAAATTTGCATTTTACTATTGACGCCTTTGACAATTTAGTTATATTGGCTCTTAATCTTGCTATTTTTACAACACAAATTGTGAGGCAGGCTGGGCCAAGGGTCTCCACACTATTGTTGTAGATAGATTTAGACTACCTTCTCGTACTTGTACGGATGCAGCAAAATCGTACCTATTTAAGATGGGTGGGCCGTGGAGTTTTCCCGGGAAAAGTTCTACAGATGTGCAGTCCTTATCTGAACGGTTGGACCGGCTGCCAAACATAACCGTCAAGCGCTTCGTGCATAAACTCACCAAGGAACTGATGAAAATGTGCCAGATAAGAATACGACCTATGCAACTAAAGGTTTTAGACAGACCGACAGACAACTCTATACTAACTGAGTGCAGCCTATTTCAGCTACCAAAACAAATAACATATTGTACTGTGAGTGCCAAAATTCGGGGTATATAACAGTCTGGTTTGATCAAATTCTGAGAAATTTCAGACTACGTAAAATTTGCAAATTTCAGAACCGATGTTGAAATAATGTTGAAAAGTGGAAACTTTCCTTTTTCTTGTCATTTGTGCAAATGGTTGGCAAAAGTGTTGAGAAAATCGGTTGAACTACGGCGTATGGTAAATCCCGGGAGATTAAAAAATATGTAAAATTTAGCAATTCCAATGCCTACAGAAAGAAATACTGTCAAAATGGAGATTTTTTGGTTTTATTTACGCAAATACGTATTAGCCAAATGACCTGAAATTAGGAGAATGTTTGCTAAACCGCGGCGTGTTTTATGGAATTTCATGCATTCGGATTTTTAATTTCAATTTCAAAAACTTGTGCCATAATTTAATTGTAATTTATATTTTCATTTATTCCTGTTGTGAATGCAAGTAAGGAAATGCATAAGTATATAGAGGCGATAATGACTTCAAATAAAAACCTATTTAGGGTTTGTCACCTCTTTATACTGACCTCACTATGTTTTGTAATATTTTATGTTCTGGTTGAAGTCTTTAGATTACGTTCGCAGCGCACTCTCGAAACTTTATGGACCGCCTCTGGCTCTCGCAGGATTTGCGATGATCGCAGCGATTTTTCACGCAACGGTCATACTGTGGGCAGCTATTGAGAACGTACCTAATATCAGGTATCAGGTACAGGTATTTCAAAAGTACCCAATCAGGTATCAGGTATAGGTAGGTATTCACAAAAATACAGGTATCAGGTATTAGGTATCAGGTATTTTGTTAAAAAAGTTACAATCCAGATTTTAGCCGAAAAATCGCTCAGAATACCAATTTAGGTTTGAAAGGCAGCTAAAATCAGTTTAGTTCCGGTCATTTTAGGATTTTTTGTCATGAAACTGCATAAAATGCTAAAAGCACGTTTTCAAAATTATTGTAGGGCTGCTGAATTGCTTTGCACATCCATCCATATCTGGCTGGTGGTGGTGGTGAACTTTGACAGTCAGAGAAAAGCTTTTTGTAAACCCTTTTTACCAGTATGTCCCTCTACTCAGTGGCTTACCCAGGATTTTGCAAACAAAGTGTAACCTTTCTTGAGATTTCTTTTTTGTTCGGCCATGGTTAAACAGGGGCGAGAAAATTTTGAAAATTTACGTTCAAAACCTGTTTTGAAAAGCATTGTGAGTAGAAAATTAGCGGTGTTGGTAGTTTGAAAAGGCCTGGTTGGGCCGTGGCCCAAGCAGGGCGGGAAAATTTTGAAGAAATAGCTTTCCAACATGCTTTTTTAATGAACAAATCTGTCTAAAACTACCATTTAATGCCATTTGTTTATACCTGATACCTGTACCTGTTTCAGACCAAAAATACCCAAAATCAGGTACTGTAGGTGCAGTTCGAAAGTACCCGATCAGGTATCAGGTAGGTATCAGGTGGGTATTGCAAATCTACCTGATAATCAGGTACAGGTACAGGTATACCTGATCCACAGTAAACGGTCAACACTTGCGATGGCCAACTTGCGAGACACTTGCGAGAGCAGCGGCCAGTTACGAGACTCGCAACTACAGTGGGAAAATATCGAAATTTTTAAAACATATTAATATAACTATACATACATATATGTTTTTCGCCAATCAAACATATAAATAACACATATACATAGTTATATGTTTCTGAAAATTGAACATGCACATATTTTTAAACATAAAACATAGTTGTGTAAAAGTCGCTTATTCACTTATATTTTGTCTCAATTTTCGATAATTCAAACTTGAGATTCTGAATTTCCTGTTTAAAACGGTTTGCAACAATTTAGATAGCATACTCAGATTCGATTAGTTTAAGTGAAAGTCAGATTTTGGAAAAGTTTACTGTCAAACTGATGTGTCTGGCCATACATAAAATGCTATGTTAGTCAGTCGACCGCCTCTCTCTGTGTTGTGTTGTGTTAGTGTGCGGTTGGACTATTAGTAGTGCCACTCGGGACTGGAATCAACGCAGAGGACTAAAGGGGCAGAGAGGAGGCCAGGAGCGCCGTTCCCAGCCGGCCATGCCTGTAAGCAATTCCGAGTCCGACACAGAGAAGTCAGACGCAGGCGGAGTCTGCGCAGCCTGTGGCAGACAGGGTCACAGAGAGAACGCCAGATCGTGCAGAGCGAAGGGACGAGAGTGCCGCAACTGCAAGAGAGTTGGTCACTTCGCTAAGATGTGCAGATCAGGGTCAACCAGTTACAAGAATCGAGCAATTCGAGTTGGGGTAGCAGCCAGAGGAGAGCGCACCGCCAATCGATGTCTACAACAGTCCGTATGCTGCCAAGTGCTGATCAAACCACACAAGGACCGCAAGGGTCAGGTGATACCGATGTTGGTAGACACAGGCTCAGATATAACTGGTATCACGGAGTCAGAGTGGCGCAGGAGCTTCACAACGACTGCAGTCAAGCCAGCCAAGCGACTCGTGAACTTTGACAATTCACAACTTGCCACCGCCGGACAATTCAGGGCACAGTTATCGTTACAAGGACGATCAGTGACAATGCCAGTTTACGTGTTCGCAGATTCGTGCAAGAACACACTGGGCATGGATGTGCTGCGTGCACTGGGAGGAGTGCGTATTGACGTGGATTCAAACGGCACCATGATCCAGAAGGGCCCCAGATGCGCAACTGTGCAGGACACTGAACCGAGGGCAACTAGTCAAGTGCAGCCACGACAACAGAAGTGCCGCAGAGCTCAAAACTCCCACCAGTCATGCCCCAAAGAGGAGGAAGGGAAGGGAGATTTGGAGAAGGCAAGTGGGACTGCCGCAGACAGTGAGAAACCGCGCAAAGATAACACCAACTCGGGCAGAAGGAAGCCGCCCTGGCAGCAAGTCTACCGCAAAGGACAGAGCGTTCGTGTCAGGAAAAGCCATGCTCAAAAGCGACAGTCGCCCTGGTCCAAGAAGTGCTACACAGTGATGGCAGTGTTGGGAAGATTCAAGTACAGACTCTCAGACGGTCAACTGTGGAATGCCAGGAAGATGCAGGCAGCCCGAGATTACCCTCTAAAAAGGAAAGGGGTGGTTGATGTGTCTGGACATACATAAAATGCTATGTTAGTCAGTCGACCGTCTCTCTCTCTCTGTGTTGTGTTGTGTTAGTGTGCGGTTGGACTATTAGTAGTGCGTGTGTGTGATACTAGTTTGTTGTTCTGGTGTTGGTTTACTGCAAGAGTAAACAAACTGTTGCTGCTCCACAACTGCACCGCAGACAACCGGTAGGACAGAGTTGGTAACTGGAAGTGCAACAACAACGACCGAAACACAACACAAACAGCAACCAAAAGTCTTGATCATGAATTCCTATAGCAAAAATATGTATATGTTTCCAGAAACATATTGGCCTCAAAACATATAAATACAAAATATATTTGACATGCAAACATATTGAGAAACATAAACATATATGTTTTCCCAAAAAACAAACGTATTTATGTTTTAAAACATATGTATATGTACATAAAACATATATGTTTCCCACAGTACCGCAACCACTTGCGAGAGTTTCATGCAACCGGCCCATAGTCTTCAGACAATACCGGTTATGCTGAAGATCAACTCAATAAAAAACAGACCTTCAAGATTTTCTTCATTTTTCTCAATACTGTGTCATTCCAAGTGCACGAAATTTTAACAGATAAAATGTCCCGCGTTTTAGCAGATATTCTCCAAATTTCAGATCATTTGGTGAACATTAGCAGAAACGCTGACCAGAAAAAGAAAACTTTCTAGTTCAACTATTATTTCTATTCGATTTGTAGTTCAATTTCCCAATGATTTTTGAACTTCGCTCCAGGGATTGGGTCAAATCTGGTGAATCTGAATACCAAACTGCAGCGCATAAATAGCCCGAAGTTTTGCCGGCACATACGACGAAGGTCCAAACTTTTTCGAAACCGGTTTTTTTCGGACAAAAAAACAAAAAACGAGGAAAAAACCGAGCCAATAGCCCTGGATCAAGAACCAAATAATTATGGCACTGTCAAACATTACGCAGTCAAAATCCAATCTTGGTACGGGTTCGGTATAATACCCAATCAGCAGTACATACTGGCTGCTTGCCTGTTTTATTGAGGTTGGTTAGAGTTGTCTGTTTCTACCAGTCGTTGCGCAGCCCACATATAGTGCAGCTTGGAAAGGCGCAAGAATGGGAGTCTACAGTGAAGCTCAACTTCGTGGTCTTATTCCAAGCCGATCCCTATATCGAAGGAGTTAAGATTTTCTTCGATTCACCGATGCAAACCTTGTCCAACTTAGAAACTACTGAGGCTACTGGAAAAATGTCAGCCAGGGTGGTTCTGTTTGACCAGCATCAGATCACCGCATATCAGGGTTATTTGTCCGGTCTGGGCCTTCGTGTCAACCGCGTCTTCAAATATACCGAACAACTTCAAGCCAACTGTAGAGCCGACAATTCACACACCAAAGTGTGTACGGTAAATTGCGTCCGAAAGCAGCTATTCGATCGCTGTGGTTGTCATCCGATTCTGAATGGCTACAACTCTCGCACCCGACTCGATACACTGATTCTTTTGACGCAGACCTTTGATCTGCAACTAGATACAAACCTATGCTCGTTTGCTGTGCACACGGCAGGCTTTGCCAACTGTATGGACACTTCTGAGGCACTCAACCAGCTGCATGAGAGTTGTTTGGCTGAATGTCGCGTCAAACCACCCTGTCAACAGATATTTATGCATGGTTTTACGGACAAATATCACATTGACGGCGCTATGATAGTGATTCGGAAATTTGCAGTGGTATGTACATAAATTTCGAAGCTCAAAAATGCAATATTTCGGAAGCCCCACCCCCTAAGAAGTTCGGCGAAGTTTAGCCAACTACCCGCCTAAAAAGCTTCGAAGTTTTTGGCCTTTAGAGTTTCTGCCAACAACTTAATCAAAACAAAATAGCCGAAACCTTTGGTTTTGTCGTTTTCTGATACCCAAAATCAACGTGAAATAAATTAAATCCAATAATCCCCCAAAATGACCATACTTAATAGGAGTACATTTGGGAATTTGGGAATCCTATGAATTCCCAAGGCAAAAAATCAATGATGATGAAATATGTTCTTGATTCGTAGGCCTGTGAATTAAAATGGCGTATAATTGGCTTTTTGCGAATTTGTTGGGAATTTTGGAGTTTGGGAATTTATTAGCATCTGACTCATTAGCACTCAACTGTTAAATTCCGAAGTTTGCCTTGAGCGCAAAATTCCCATACAGTATGCAGCTGTTCTGCTGCTTACTTCGCCACCAGGAACCTATATCCCATGCAGTGTTTTGCCGGTTGAATTTAGTTAGTTATTTACTAAGTAAAAACATTAGTTAGTTAGTTAGTTACTAACTTTTACTAACTAAACTCAGATTTTGCTTAACTAAACTCAACTCATTTTCAGGAAATTTATTAAGTAAAAAATCGAGTTACTTAGTTATGAGTTTAGTAACATTCAGTTTAGTTATAGTGTTAAAAGATAGTCACTTTGGCCACATGCTATGTAGTTTGGAGTTTACATTCTAAAAAATTCTGTGGTCTCATTCAAGTTCTACTCGATAGGGTACTCTCACAAAGTGAGCACCGGGTTTCACATGTTTTTTACTCCAACGCTTGTGGCAAAAGCATAATACTCCTTGGCATTCGCTTCGCAGGCGTTTATGTATATGTACTGTATGCCAAAGGGGGTGGCTGGGTTTGGGGAGAATTCAGCCCAAATGAGGAGAGTGTTCAGTACTAAAAATCGGTAATTTGGGCTAAAATGGCTTTCCGTATGGCGAAAAACTGTATGTTTCATCTTTATATCTCTATATTTTCCATTGGTTGTTGAAATTCAGCTTTTTTGAAAAACTAACGTTCATACAGGGTTCACCGAAAAAACCAACCCCGCAGATTTTTTACTGTAGCAACCGCAAATCTCAACCGATTTCAACGATTTTTTTCAAATAAAAGATAAACAGATTCTTCAAAGATTGATGAAACTTTCATTAAGTTACTCTGTGTAGTTCTTGAAATATTTGCCCTCAAAGTAGAAACAGATTTTGGCAAAGAATTCCTACAGCTGAGGGCTAACCAGACTTTACTGGTGAAGTAAACCGAGCGTGTGTTTCTCCAATAAAGCCTCCAATAGCCATCAGCAGTTGTAGGAATCCGTTTTGTTATGAAGCGCAACGGAATAATAAAAATCCTTTTGTTCATTGCCAAAATCTGTTTTGTCTTTGACATCGTTTATCTCAGGATCTAAGCAGAGTACATTAATAAAAATTTCAGCAATCTTTTATGAATACGTACAATGAATATTTATCTTTCATTTAAAAAATCATTGAAATCGGTTGAGATTTGCGGTTGCTACAGCGAAAAATCTGCAGGTTTGTTTTTTGGCAGGCCCTGTATTTCGAAATTTTTGTAGAAAGTAATGAGAAATAATGTTATTTTGTAAATATTTTGAACTTAATCAGGCCTGCACAGCTAAAAGAAGTCCGTTAAACGCATTATTAACCTGATTTCTAATAGTTTATTTTAACTAAACCTTTAACTAAGTAACTCGATAATTTTTGAGTAACTTACTAAACTCAGAGAGCGACTTTAGTTACTAACTTTACTTACTAAGTTCAAATTTGAAAAGTTTTAACTAACTTTTACTAACTAAATTCAGAAAATTTTCGTTTGGCACAACACTGATCCCATGGCATGTGTCTAGAATTCTGAGTCATCAGCGAATTTAAAAGAGCTGGACGGTGGCGAATTTGCAGAATTCCCAACCTCTGTTTGGGAATCAGCTAGAATTCGGGCCAATATAAACAGGGCGAGAATCCTAGCAAATTGCCAATGAGTCATCTGGGAATTGTATGCGAATCAAGATTCACTCTAACGATCAAACTTGGAACACTTAGCAAGGTAAAAGCATCGGTCCATTTCAGGACTACATCCAGTTCACAGTTCAGCGGCGCAACAGTTGGTCTGGGTTCTTGGCAGAGGTGGGTGGTGTGTTCGACTTCTGGGTGGGGGCGAGTGTGATCGGTCTGGTGCATGTGGTGGTCTACCTGAGCAAGCAAGTGGTCTATGGATTCAGTGAGAGGACGAAGACCGGAACTAAACTCCGTTCGGTATTCGGTGGTCCGGCAGCGACTGTTTTGACGGCCCCGGCTGCCATGCCCCTTCTGAGCGACAGCGTCGAGACCGAACTGTCCAGTCAAACTGATACTGACAGACTGGCCAAAATGGAGGTGGAGATACGTGAACTGATGGCCAAGCAGGAACTGCGAATAAGAGAATTAGAAGAGAAATTAGAGGAACGTAACACTGATCATATTAATCAGATGACACTCGACTGAACTGTCAGAGTACAATGTAGGTACATGTGCGTCGGCCGCAGCTCAGAGCCGGGCAAGTGTGGTGCACTCTTTAACTAGGTAGGTATCAGGGCTGTATGTTTTCCGGATAAAGCTCAAGCTGGTAATTTTTTCGGTTTTTTCCAAAGATGAGAATAAAAATGTTTAACAATCGCTTTTTATTGCTGAATTCAACGGAATAGCGTAAGTTTTATTACCAAATGCACTAATTTCATGGTTTAGAGTAGTATTTGATTTTAAAACACCAAATATAGTATAATAAAAGTTGCCTGAAAATGGTACCGGAATATTTTGGCAAAAAACAGCTTGGCGTACCCAGGATTTTGCAAGGGGGGTGTAAAATTTTGAACTTGCCTGGTTAGGCCGCTGCCCAGCCCAACAAGGGCGAGAAAATTTCCCAAAATTAGCCTTCAAAAAAGTGTTTAAAAGGCATTCTGAACTTAAAATTGACAGAAATTACAAGTTTTAGTAGCTTAAAGTGCTTAGTTTTGCCAAGCAAATATTTGGAAGCCTTCTGTTAAGGCATGTTAATTCAAAACATTTGAAGCCAATTTATCCAGATAGTGTGCTTATTTCCTTTAAAAACTTGCTAGTGTTTTTGCTGCATTTTTGTTTTTCCCGAGCCTCTCAGAAAAATCCGGTTTATCTCGGAACAAAAACGAAAAAAGAACAAGAAAAAACCGACCCAACAGCCCTGCTAGGTATAACTAGTGTTGCCTAATTGATTTTCGGGAAAAGTAGCTAGTTTTACTTTACGTAGTTTCAAATCCAAATAACTAGGAAAATTTAGATAAAACAAGCTTACCATGAGTTTGACCCTTTTTATTATTTTTCCTGGCTTTTCCAGTCAGACAAAGGTTCATTTTTTTTGCTTTCTTCCCATAATTACACAAATCCAGACAATGAATTGCTGACTTTGTCTAACTTTACCTACATAGTTTATTGACCGACAACTGAACCTAATATTTCCTTACCTAAATAGTTTTATTTGAAAAAATGCACCACACTGAGCGGGACAGCCAGGGTTCCATGCGTACCTACGTGTTGTTTGTCCTGACTGAAGGCTAAGATTTTCGGGGGAGAATTTGTTCTATTTATAAGGCTCTTCCCCACACCAACTAAAGTAAAAATGGCTAGTCCGAGTTTTGCTCTTCCATTTAGCTATGTAGTTGTGCTGCTTATTTGATTTGATTGAGTGAAACAGTTTATTTCCGAAGAAACAGGGCGACAGTCGTCCTTTAGGGCCCTTTAATCTGTCAACCCTGTTTATGCACTTCACTATGTACTGTATGTCATGCAAACATGTATACTGTGTTGGCCATAAAAAGACCAGCTGGCCTTTCTACGAGTTTGCCGAATAATTTCCAATCGCCGCCATTCCGTCAGTTTTTAAACGAATGAAAAGATGCCAAGTCCTAGCCTGATAGGCTTCTGTACCTATGAGTATACCTTATCCGAAATGAACTGACACCAATTTTCAGACGTTTGATTTTATCGATTTTTCCCGATCTAATACAAACACAAAAACACACATTTTGAGTACTGTTTGTGTATGTCAATGTGTGTTGAAAAAACAACGTGTATTTTTGTGTATGGTAAATAAGTATACAGAAACAACAGTAGCTGTTTGTTGTGTGTTAACTATGAGATGCGTGTGTTTATCAGTGAGTGCCGCTTTATGTCTGTTGGCCAGTGGTCTGGATAACGGTCTTGTCAAGACCCCACCGATGGGCTGGATGTCCTGGGGCACCTTTCTTTGTCAACTTGACTGTACCAGCCATCCCAGAACCTGTATCAGCGAGAGACTCTACACTGACATGGCAGACAGGATCGGTATCTGTTGTTGTTGTTGTTGTAGTAACTTTTTGTCCTTTCGGACTAGGAGTAGCCAACAACTGCTATAGAGCAGGAAGAGACAGAAGATCCGGCAGCCTCCCCTTTTGCTGTCGGTGTGTGCAAGACAGCTAAGGTTTGATCCCCATTTATCTACTTGCCATTGCTGCCTTCCGACGGCCTGGGTTGGGCTTTGTGTCCACTACTTCCCATCGCCTCGACAGGTTTCAAACCCACAAAAACACCGCTTCCACGGGTGCGGGGCCGCCGTGACACACGGGATAGCGTAAACTACCCATGGCCAAGACGCGACAATCTGTTTTATAGAGTTTGTTCTGATGCAGTTTAGTGTTAGCAGTTTCAGTGAGAGACGGTTATGTTGAAGCCGGATATCACTACGTACATGCAGACGATTGCTGGATGGAAACCAGCAGAGACAGCTTTGGTAGACTGACGCCCGACAGACAGCGCTTCCCTCATGGAGTCAAATGGCTGGCTGATTACGTTCGTTTACACAGATATTGTCAGTTCTGCTTTAAGGCTAATAGTCAGTCGAACGGCGTGTAAGAGATCTAATAAAACCAACAGCAGATGACAGAAAGGGCTTCAAAAACGCTCATTTGTTCTAAACAGGGATGGATTTTTTCCGAAAAAAAAGGTCGGGCTGTTTTTGTTGGTTTTTTCCAAAATCGCGGAGAAAAACTCCTGCTCAAGTTCTGAGTACCCTAGCCTAGTTTTATGATTCGTAGTGCTTTCTAACGCCTTCCTGAGTCTTTTCAGAACAAAAATACCCATCTTACATATGTAGATATAAATCACGAAACAGGCATGAAACAGTCCCTGACAGGCTCCATCAATAAGGTTTGAGTCAGTCTAGCCTATTATACATTTCAAAAGTCCATTTTTTAACTGAAAAATAACATAAATTAGATATTTTTAGCTTGAGTTACCGAAAAAAACACACCTCACATCCCTGTTCCTAAATATTAGTAGCAGACACGCGAAATTCGGTTATCAAAGGCCTTTTAAGTGGATCAAGCGAAAGTTAATGTTTTCTGAGCCAGTTTGTCAGTAATGGAGCTTTGTATACAAGTAGGGATAGAGTTCGAAAATTAAATCGAGGATTTTAAATTTTCGTGCCCATCCCTATGTACGTATAAGTACTTGTACAGGGTATCCCACGTTTGATTGCTAGCGGCGCGCGACTGAATAATGAACGGAATTCAGCCTAATTTTAAACCACAAACATAGTGCCAAGGGTAAACTTAGATGCCTGTCAAGTTAGGGTAATATCCAGTGAAAGACATAGCGCTACTTCAACAAAACGTGAAATTAGTGATTTTGAAAGTGCCACGCCTCTCTCTACATATGCACAGCCTGGGACACCCTGTATGTATTTTGGGTTGGGGTCCATAGAAGGGGTTTGGCCTTTTCTAAATAGGGGGTAACCACCAAGCCCCCTCGTGCAAGTACCCAGATGTCGGTTTATTGGAGGGTCTGAGATTATTACAGAAAATACAGTGTATTGTGAAGTGTTTACATTGCAGATGCACTCCAGAGGTCTGAAGTTAGGCATGTACGCGGATTACGGCCTCTTAACGTGTCAGCAGTTCCCTGGAAGTCAAGGCCATCTACAGACAGACGCAGAAAGCTTCGCCTCTTGGGGGGTCGACTACCTGAAGCTGGACGGCTGCTTTACCCTGGGCGGACAAGCCGCCCAATCACTTGGCTACCCAACAATGTCCATCTTGCTCAATGCCAGTGGACGACCAATCGTCTTTTCCTGCAGCTGGCCCGCCTATCTGCCATCCTATTTGGTAGAATCTTCTCTTCTCACTTAGTTTTGCGTCATTTCCACTTATTTCAGCCCCGCCCCTACAAAACAATATCGAAGTACTGCAATCTGTGGAGAAACTACGCAGATATCTCCCCCAATTGGCCTACCATTCAGTCGATTATCGATTATTTTACTTTCTATCAGGACGACTTGATCGCTGTGCATGGCCCAGGACACTGGAACGATCCCGATATGGTAAGGAAACTTTGTGTAGATGTACCTTTCTCATGTGCGTACAGATTTTGGTGGGCAGTCGGTTCCTAACAGTGGCACAGAGTAAAGCTCAAATGGCTGTATGGAGCATGTGGTATGTACATGTATGGATTAACTGTCCTGCTATATGTGTCCTAGATAAATTCTGGCCTTTAGGTCAGCACCACTGATAATGTCCAACGATTTACGGACGATTGAAGATGCTTACAAGGAAATTCTGCTCAACAGAAAAGTGATTGCCATAGATCAGGATCCAATGGGAATCTGGGCTAGAATGGTTAGAAATGTAATAATTACTTTTTGTTATGATATTACAGTCAGGCACTTAACGCCGTTTATGGTGCACCGACACCATATAACGTGCCGGTACCATATATGGTACCGTCACCATAGATGGTACCCCCACGTTCGGGGCCTG